>ML802365.1:229599-274796 GCA_009831015.1 Picea engelmannii
GTTGATGACATGTTGTTGGTAGGAAATAACATGGATGTTATCAAGGAGGTGAAATCGCAGCTATCCTCCAAATTTGACATGAAGGATCTCGGTGCTTCTAACTTCATTATGGGAATGGAGATTAAAAGAGATCGTGCAAACAGGAAACTCTAGTTGAATCAAAGAAAATATGTTGAAAAGATATTGCAGAGGTTTAATATGCATGGAAGTAAACCGGTCAAGGTTCCTATTCCTATAGGTGTAAAGTTCTCTGTAGATAAGTGTCCCAAGACACAGGAAGAAGAAGAGGACATGTCCCATGTTCCATATGCTAGTGCAGTTGGCAGTTTGATGTATGCAATGGTTTGTACTAGACCAGACATTGCACATGCAGTGGGAGTCTTGAGTAGGTATATGTCAAAACTAGGGAAGGAGAATTGGACAACAGTAAAGAGGGTCTTCAGGTTTCTTCGTGGCACCACCAGTTATGGATTGTGCTACCAAGGAAGACCGAGATTGGACAGAGTCGTGGACATACATGGCTTTGTTGATGAAAACTGGGCTGGAGATTTGGATCGCAGAAGATCTACAAGTGGGTATGTGTTTAACCTATTTGGAGGAGAAATCAGTTGGATGAGCAAAAGACAGGTTGTAGTGGCACTCTCAACTACAGAAGCTGAATACATGGTAGCCACTCATGCAAGCAAGGAAGTAGTATGGTTACAAAGATTGTGTTCAGGTATTGGGTTGGTACAACAAGCAGTGAGATTAGATTGTGATAGTCAAAGTGCAATATTCCTGGCAAAGAACCCAGCTTATCATTCGAAGACAAAGCATATTGATGTTTAGTATCACTTTGTTAGAGACATGGTTGAGGAAAAGAAGGTGTTGCTGGAAAAGGTTGACACTTTTAAGAATGCTGCAAATTCATTGACAAAGTATGTGAGCACATAAACGTTTTCCTGGTATTTTGTATATTATTTGCATGTGTGTGTGTGTGGGTGCGTCAGATACGACAACTTTGTTTGACAATCCCTTCACGGGGTTCGGGGCAGCGCCCCGGAAATTTGTTTTCGGGTGGTTTTTTTCTATTTTTAGCGGATTTGTAAATTAATCCCGGATTAAGGGATTAGGGTTTTGGTATCTACGGAATACCTAAAAACATTGTATATATTGTATGGAAAATGGTGAAATTCGATATAATGAAAATAAGAAAGGTTTTCCCGATTGAGGGTTTCCGGTATAAAATCTCTGTGTACTCTGTGTATGGGCCATTGATTAATTTTTGTATTGCTTAAGAATATATATTCATTGCTTTACTTCGCAGGTTTAAAACTTACAAGATGACCCCCCAATGTAACAATGACACTACGGGGTCGAGACTCATAAGCAACATGGCGTCTCCACATATATGGTTGGCCCAAGAGGACATCACGGACATCCAATGGGGAAACATCACATAATACCTCATCCTTGAAGGGTTGGATGCTATATGACAATTGACACTGTTGGCTGACATGAAGATATCATCCTTGGTGAAGCTACCCGATGTTGTATGGTTGTGGGTGTGGTGTTGTCGACAATCCCAACTGTTTGACAACCTCTGCTGAGATGAGGTTCTTCTGGCTTCCATTATCAACAACAAAATGCAGCGGGGTCCCCTTCACCCACATCTGTGAATGAAAAAGGTGCTCCCCCTCTTCGAGATCTGTTGGTTCTTCTGGTTGAATTTCTACGGTTGCGACAATATCAGTGGGGTCTGCGTCAATGATTTGTCCTTTACCAATATTTTCAGAATCAGATTCTCAATCAGGGTTTGTCTCCTTGTATTTGATCTCAAAAACCAATGACTGTTTTGAGTGACATTCATCGGTGTTGTGCCAGGGGATTTTGTGGAAATCACACCATTTTTCAGTGTCCTTGTTTGTCTTCCCGTGACCCTTATTTTCCTATGTCTTGGGCTGGTTTTCGGGAGACTGTTTGTTAGGGTCATCTTTGTCATACTTTGGTTGTTGCAGATTTGCAGACCCGAACTCCCATTTGTTCTGGTGCTTAAATTTCTGCTCAATTTTAATAGCATATCGATAAGCAGCACTGAGTGATGAGATGTCTAGAAAATCCATTTCAATATGGATGTATCTGTGTAGAGCCCCACAGTATTTCAGAACCAAATGTTGCTCAGAGTCTTTGATACCCATCTTGGTGTGCAAGGTATGGAAGGTATTGGTGAACTCCGGAACTTCTTGGCCCCTCTCTTACAATAGTGTGGTCCATCTCATGTACTGGTCCTCATAGTTTCCAACAAGGTAATACTGTTCCTTTACCGCATCCAAAAAAAAATCTCAAGTGGGATCGGCCCCGTATATTCCAGACTCCTCCTTGGAACGTTTCTCCCAGTAAGTTTCCCACCAATTTTTTACATGATGGAGAGCTATGATACCACTAATCCGGATTATTTTCGGCACGAAATGTGAGCGAAGATATAATAAAGAAATGCACAGAGATATTGCAGATATTCAATAATATAATAGGAATATATCATAGATGAAACCATAAACACATATATACAGTAATACATGATTTCTATTAATGAAATAAATGTACAAAGACTGTAAAATATAGAGTGAAAGACTCGATAGAATGGTGGCAACTTATCTCTGAGAAGAGATGTGACGTCTACTCGCATTCGCAAGAAGATGATTACAATGAGGATCTAAAGGCATTTTTACAATAAACAAGAATTCCAAAAACCCTATACATCCAAAAACCTAACCCTAGGAGATGAAGCGCCAAAAGTCATGTGGGCCCCATTTGGGTAAGTTAGTACATCAACTTCCCGGGGTCGTAACTTTTGCATACGATCTCTGTTTTAGGCATATGATAGCTTGTTGGAAAGGTATAATCAAGGAGATTAATTTTGGGAGCTCAATTATGCCTTCATATATCATTTAGAACCTCAATATAGAAAAACCTTCATTTAGGCCCTCAAAATGGCCCCAGAAGTTAAGACTTGCTAAAAATAGTAAATTGCCAAAATTGCCAGAAAACTGTTTTGAGCCAGTCGAAAGAGGTGGGTGGCCAATAATATCCACCTAGATCAATGAGCCACCTCACCTCTCCCTCTGCTAATCCCTGATGCTCCTCTCCACTAAAGTGCCTCTTCTACCCTCTTTTCCTCATACATTTCTTGTAGATTTTAACCTTGTACAATATTTACTGGAAACATATTTTCAGTAAAAGAACAGAAAGGATACAATGGAAAATACAAACATGACATAGATATTTTTCCTCCGGAAATCCAAACCGGGAAAACGAACA
Organism: Picea engelmannii; assembly: GCA_009831015.1. Lineage (NCBI taxonomy): Eukaryota > Viridiplantae > Streptophyta > Pinopsida > Pinales > Pinaceae > Picea > Picea engelmannii. The sequence continues at coordinate 232,897 of ML802365.1, forward strand.
TATTCTATATTCATTCATAGTGATACATTGTTTACAATACAATATACATATAGGAGCCAACGACATCCAAAACCCTAACCCAATGGTCTGGATTAGTCATCAACCCTAATTCCTTAACCGGAAATATAAAACCATCTAAAAAAACCATGTTCCGAAAAACCGCCCAACAATGGACACGAAAATCGAGGCAACACAAAAAAATGAGGAAAAATGTGAAACGTTTCCCGAGGACAAATAAATTCTCAGGGGCACTGTCCCTAAAACCCCCTGTGTGCACGGTGCAATGAACAATGCTACTCATGCATAGAATATAACACATACCCAACATTCTCCCACTTGTTGTTTTCTTTGCATATAAAGGGTTATAGGGATACATAGTCAACAATCCAGGGAAACAATGCCCATGGATCCTCCACACCAAGAGAAATTCATAGTGCTCACATATTTTGTTAATGAATCTGCAACATTCTTCAAAGTGTCCACATTCATCAACAATACTTTCTTTTCTTCAACCATGTCTCTCACAAAGTGATATTGAATATCAATATGCTTTGTCTTTTAATGATAAGTTAGGTTCTTTGCCAGAAAAATTGCACTCTGAATGTCACAATCTATCCTTACAACTTGTTGTACCAACCTAATACCTTAACACAATCTTTGTAACCATACTGCTTCCTTACTTTCATGAGTGGCTGCCATGCATTCAACTGCTATAGTTGAAAGTGCCACTACAACCTGTCTTTTCCTCATCCAACTTATTTCTCCTCCAATCAGGTTAAACACATACCTACGATCTGGATCTCCAGACCAGTATGCATTTACAAATCCATGTATATAAAACACTTTGTCCAATCTCGGTCTTCCTTAGTAGCACAATCCATAGTTATCAGTGCCACGCAAATACCTGAAAACCCTTTTTACTGTTGTCCAATGCTCCTTCCCTGGTTTTGACATATACCTGCTCAAAATCCCACTACATGTGCAATGTCCGGTCTAGTACAAACCATTGCATACATCAAGATGCTAACTTCACTCACACATGGAACACGAGACATGCCCTCCTCCTCTTCTTGTGTCTTGGGACACTGATCTGCATATAAATTTACACCAACATGAATAGGAACCTTGACCGATTTACATTCTTGCATATCAAACCTCTACAATATTATCTCGACATATTTTATCTGATTTAACTAGAGTTTCCTCTTTTTCCAGTCTCTTTTAATTACCATTCTCGAAAATAAATTTGAAGTACCGAGATCCTTCATGTCAAATTTAGAGGACAACTAAGTTTTCACATCCGGGATAATCTCCTTATTGTTTCCTATCAAAAGCATGTCATCCACATATAAGACCAAATAAATCAAATGATCACCAATTAATTTAAAATACACACAGTGATACTCTTTTCTTCTTGTGAAGCCAAGTCCCAACATATAAGTGTCAAATTTTAGATACCACATCCTTGGTGATTGTTTTAAACCATACATGGACTTTTTCAGCTTGCATACTAGCTCCTTGTTTTCGTTCACAACATAACCTTCTGGTTGTTTCATATAGATTTCTTCTTCCAGATCCTCATGTAGGAATGTTGTTTTCACATCCATATGTTCTACTTAAAAATCAAATTCAGTAGCAACAGATAGAAAAAATATTATAGAGGTTAACTAGGCAACAGGAGAAAAAATCTCACCAAAATCAATTCCCTCAACCTGGGAATAACCCTTTGCTACTAACCAATCTTTGTATTTCTCAAATTTTCCTTCTGCATTCAGCTTCTTTTTAAATACCCATTTTCTTCCAATGATATTTCTTCCAATCGACAACTCCACTAGATCCAAAGCCTCATTCTTATCCAAGGCTTCCATTTCTTCGTTCATGGCCTTTTTCCAGAGTTTTCCATCCTCTGAATCCACTGCCTCTCTGACAGTTCTAGAATCATCATCTATAATAGACAAAGAAAAATTAGAATGGAAATTATATGGAGTATACCTTTATGGTACCCTTCTTTCTCGAACTGATCTCCCGAAATTAGAGTCTGATTCATCATGATTTAAATCAAACTCTATTTTCTCTGGTTCTTCCTTACTTGGTAGGACTTCATTTTTAACAACATCCTTTGTTTCTCTAAGTACCACATCTTGGATATACACTACCTTCTTAGTTTTTGGGTTCCAAAACTTTTAACCATTGATACCATCTTTATATCCAATAAAGATAGACTTTTCAAACTTCATATCTAGCTTACTCATGTTTTCCTTTGGAACATGAACATATGCATCACAACCAAATACCTTGAGATGTGTGAGAGAAGGTTTCTTACCAGTCCATACCTCTTGTGGAGTCTTGTCATCCAACGCTGATGAGGGTGATCTGTTGACCAGGCAACATGCAGTATCCACTGCCTTTGCCCATAACCCTTGCCCTAACCCGACACCACTAAGCATGCACCTTGATTTTTCCATCATTGTCCTATTCATCCTTTCTACAACTCCATTATGTTGAGGTGTATATAGTGCACTTCTTACAAAATTCTTCAAATTCATTCCCACATAACTCTCTGCCATTATTTGTCCTTAGCACCTTAATTCTTTTCTCTGTTTGATTCTCAACAAGAGCCTTAAACTATTTAAACCTGTCAAAGACTTGAGATTTCTTCTTGAGAAAATATATCCAAGTATTCTTCGAGAAGTCATCTATAAATGAGACATAGTACAAATATTTCCCCAATGATGGGACCGATACAGGTCCAAAAACATCACTGTGAACTAGCTGTAAAATTCCTTCTTCCCTTGATGCACCAGAGGGGAATCTTACACGATTCTACTTCCCATACACACAATGTTCACAGAAATCAAAATATATAGAGGAGTTAGACATGCCATTACCATGTAGTAGTCGAAGACCCTTCTCTCTGATATGCCCTAGTCTTTGATGCCACATCATAACCTTTTCTCCAAAGACTGTAGTATTTCTTTCTTCTTCAAATCCAATATGAGGAATAATGTAACTATTACACCCATCACTAATAGTGCTTCCTTGTAGCTTATACAAAGTTCCAAACCGAACTCCCTTCAACAACACAATTGCTCCTCAAACCATCCTGCAGGTTTCCTTTTCAAATATTGTTTTTACCCATGCATCGTCCATTTTTCTTACATAAATGAAATTTCTGGCCAAAACTAGGATGTGAAGAACACTAGGAAGTGTTCTAATCCTTCAATCTACGAGCCTCAACTTAAATTTTCCTCATCCTATGATTCTGGTTATCGAATCATCACATAGGAAAAAATTACCTCCATCATACATTTCATATTCACAGAACCACTCCCTATGGGAAGTCATATGAAAGGATGCACCTGATTCAACTAACCATGCCTCATGATCTACATGTGTGCTTGAAGAATCCAAGTAAACATCCCCTCCTTCTTCCTTGGAGGTCTTTTCTTATGTAGAAGGATATTCTTCAGATCCATTCTTTTTCTCAACTTTGGATCTACATTGCTTCTTGTAGTTCCCTTCTTTTCCACATCTCCAACATACCTTTACAAAATTTATGGGAGATTTATATCTACCCTTAGACTTAGATCTTCCACTTGAGAACTTAAATCTATTTCTTTTCTAGGAGCATCCTCTTGCAAATAATGTGTATGTTCTCTGTTCTTGAACATTCTTCGATCTCATCTCCTCCTCCGACAAGGATGAGACCACTTCATCAAACTTCAAGGCAGTTGTGTTACTATCTATGGCCACAACCAGACTATACCACGCGTCTGGTGAAGAATAGAGCAAACTGATACATTTATCTTCATCTGAAATTTTAATCTCAACATATACTAACTGATTTACCATAGTATTGAAGGTGTTCAAATGCTCTGCCACAGAGTCTATGTCTCTCATCCTCAAGTTATACAACTTGTTTCTCCAGAATATTTTATTCACTAGGTACTTAGACTGATAAAAATTCCCCAACTTATCCCATAAAACCTTGGTCATATCTTCCTCTAACACATTCAGTAATACTGAATCTAAGAGACATAGTTGGATTGTGCTCTTCGCCTTCCGATCCAACTTTTTCTAGTCATCTTTTGAAGTTCTTGTAGGTGCAATACATGGATCTATCATGATCCACTGATGTCTCTCCACCAACATATCTTCCATCTCGAGCTTCCACAACTCAAAACTTTTCCCATTAAACTTTTCAATCTCCATTTTCAAATTGCTCGCCATTTCTTTTCACCTGAAGAAACAATACCATAGATCTCCCACTGTAACAAGTCTTATCACAGTCCCGATCCAAAAACTTGACCACAAAGGCGTCCCCTTGAATCCAACAAAGATCTGATACCAAATGTAGATTTTAACCTTGTACGATATTTACTGCAAACAAATTTTCAGTAAAAGAACATAAATGATACAATGGAAAATACAAACATTGCACAGAGATTTTTCCCCTGGAAACCCAAACTGGGAAAACCAACATATTCTATATTCATTCATAGTGATACATTGTTTACAATACAATATACATATAGGATCCAATGACATACAAAACCCTAACCCAATGACCTATATTAGTCAAAAATCCTAATTCCTTAACCGAAAATAGAAAACCATCGACAAAAATCACGTGCCGAAAAACCATCCAACAATGGACATGAAAATCGAGACACTGCTACTCGTCAAAATAATATAACACATACCCAACATTCTCCCACTTATTGTTTTCTTTGCATATAAGGGGTTACAGGGTTACATAGTCAACAATCCATGGTAGCAAATGCCCATGGATCCTGTACAGCAAGAGAACTTATCAGTGCTCATAGATTTTGTTAATGAATTTGCAACATTCTTCAAAGTGTCCACCTTCATCAACAATACTTTCTTTTATTCAGCCATGTCTCTCACAAAGTGATATTGAATATCAATATTCTTTGTCTTTGAATGATAAGCCAGGTTCTTTGCCAAAAAACTTGCAATATGACTGTCACAATCTATCCTTATAGCTTGTTGTACCAACCCAATACCTGAACACAATCTTTGTAACCATTAGTTGCGATGTATTCAACTTTTGTAGTTGAAAGTTCCACTACAACCTATTTTTTTCTCATCCAACTTATTGCTCCTCCAAATAGGTTAAACACATACCCACTTGTAGATCTACTATAATCCAAATCTCCAGCCCAGTTTGCATCTACAAAGCCATGTATATCCAATACATTGTCCAATCTGGTCTTCCTTGGTAGCACAATCCATAGCTAGTAGTGCCACACAAATAACTGAAAACCCCTTTTATTGTTGTCCAATGCTCCTTCCCTAGTTTTAACATATACCTTCTCAAAAATCCCACTGCATGTGCAATGCCTGGTCTAGTACAAACCATTGCATACATCAAACTGCCAAATGCACTCGCATATGGAAGATGAGACATGTCCTCCTCCTCTTCCAGTGTCTTGGGACACTGATCCGCAAATAAATTTATACCAACAAGAATAGGAACCTTGACCAGTTTACATTCTTTCATATTAAACCTCTGCAATATTGTCTCGACATATTTTCTCTTATTTAACCATAGTTTCCTCTTTTTCCGATCTCTTTTAATTTTGATGCCCAAAATGAAATTTGAAGCACCTAGATCCTTCATGTAAAATTTAGAGGACAACTGAGTTTTCAGATTCTGGATAATATCCTTGTTGTTTCCTATCAGCAACATGTCATCCACATACAAGACCAAATATATCAAATGATCACCAATTAATTTAAAATACACACAATGATCCTATTTTCTTCTTGTGAAGCCAAGTCCCAACATATAAGTATCAAATTTTTGATACCACATCCTTGGTGATTGTTTTAAACCATACAGGGACTTTTTCATCTTACATACTAGCTCTTTCTTTCCCTTCATAACATAACCTTCTGGTTGCTTCATATAGATTTCTTCTTCTAGATCCCCATGTAGTAATTTTGTCTTCACATCCATCTTTTCTACTTCAAAATCAAATGCAACAACAACATATAACATAAATATTATAGAGGTTAACTTGGCAACAGGAGAAAAAATCTCACCAAATTCAATTCCGTCAACCTAGGAATAACCCTTTTCTACTAACTAAGCTTTGTATTTCTTCACTTTTCCTGTTGCATTCAACTTCTTTTTAAATACCCATTTGATGCCAATGGGATTTCTTCCAATCAACAACTCCACTAGATCCCAAGCCTCATTCTTATCCAAGGCTTCCATTTCCTCATCCATGGCCTTTTTCTAGAGATTTCCATCCTATGAATCCATTGCCTCCCTAATAGTTATAGGATCATCATTAGTAATAGACAAAGAAAAATTTGAATGGAAATTAGATGGATTATACCTTTTCAGTAGCCTTCTTTATCGAACCGATCTCCTCAGTACTGGAGTATGAGGATCTTCTTCTTCTGATTCATGTTCTTCTGTAGAGTCTGATTCGTCATCCTTTAAATCAAACTCTATTTTCTTTGGTTCTTCCTTAATTGGTAGGACTTCATGTTTAAAAACATCCTTCATTTCTCTAAATACCACATCTCGGATATACACTACATTTTTAGTTTCCGGGTTCCAAATCTTATAACCTTTGAGACCATATTTATATCCAATAAAGATACACTTTTCAGGCTTCTTATCTAGTTTAGTCATGTTTTCCTTTGGAACATGAACATAAGCATCACAACCAAATAAATTGAGATGTGTGAGAGAATGTTTCTCACCAGTCCATACCTTTTGTGGAGTCTTGTCATCCAGCGTTGATGAGGGTGATCATTTGACTAGGTAACATGTAGTACCCACTGCCTCTACCCAAAATTGTTGCCCTAACCCGACACCACTAAGCATGCACCTTGATTTTTCCATCAATGTCCTATTCATCCTTTATACAACTTCATTATGCTGTGGTGTATATGGAGTAGTCTTCTTCCTTTCTATACTGCACTTCTTACAGAATTATTCAAATTCATTCCCATAGAACACTCCGCCATTATCTGTCCTCACCACCTTAATTTGTTTCTCTGTTTGATTCTCAACAAGAGCCTTAAACTCTTTAAACCTGTCAAAGACTTCATATTTATTCCTAAGTAAATATCCAAGTATTCCTTGAGAAGTCATATATAAATGAGACATAGTACATAGATTTTTCCAATGATGGGACCGATACAGGTCCAAAAACATCACTGTGAACTAGCTATTAAATTCCTTCTACCCTTGATGCACCAAAGGGGAATCTTACTTGATTCTGCTTCCCATATAAAAAATGTTCACAGAAATCAAAATACAGAGAGCAGTTAGACATACCTTCAACCATACCTTTACCGTGTAGTAGTCGAAGACCCTTCTCTCCGATATGCCCCAGTCTTTGATGCCACATCATAACCTTTTCTCCATAGATTGAATGCATTCTTAATTCTTCAAATCCAATATCAGAACAATGGAACTATTACACCCATCACTAATAGTTCTTCCTTGTAGCTTACACAGATTTCCAAACCGAGCTACCTTCAACAACACCATTGCTCCTCAAACCATCATGTCATTTTTCTTTTCAAATATTATTTTTACCTCTCCATCGTCCATTTTGCTTACAAAAATCAAATTTTTGGCCAAACTTGGGATGTGCAAAACACTAGGAAGTGTTTTAATCCTTCAATCTATGAGCCTCAACTTGACTTTTCCTCGTCCTATGATTCTGGTTGTCGAATCATCACCTAGGAAAACATTACCTCCATCATACCTTTCATATTCACAAAACCACTCCCTTTGGGGAGTCATATGAAAGGATGCACCTGATTCAACCAACCATGCCTCATTATTTGCATGTGTTCTTGAAGAATCCAAGTACACATATCGTCCTTCTTACTTGGAGGTATTTTCTTCTATAGAAAGAGATTCTTCAAATCCCTTCTTTTTCTCAACTTTGGATCTACACTGCTTCTTGTAGTGCCCTTATTTTCCACATCTCCAACATACCTTTACAAACTTTCTAGGAGATTTATATCTAGCCTTAGACTTAGATATCCCACTTGAGAACTTAGATCTATTTCTTTCCTAGGAGCTTCCTCTTGAAAATAATGTGTATGTGCTCTTTCCTTCCATATTATTCCATCTCATCTCCTCCGACAACAAGGATGAGACCACTTCATCAAACTTCAAGGAAGTTGTATTATTACCTATGGCCACAAGCAGACTATCCCACGAGTTTGGTAAAGAACACAGTAAACTGATACATTTATCTTCATCTAAAATTTTAATCTCAACAGATACTAACCGACTTACCACAGTATTGAAGGTGTTCAAATGCTCTGCCACCGAGTCTCCATCTCTCATCCTCAGGTTATACAACTTCTTTATCAGGAATAGTTTATTCACTAGGGAATTAGACTGATACAACTTCCCCAACTTATCCCATAAATCCTTGGTTGTATATTCCTCTAACACATTCAATAATACTGAATCTGAGAGACACAGTCAGATTATGCTCTTCGCCTTTCGATCCAAATTTTTCCAGTCATCTATTGAAGTTCACATAGATGCAGTACCTAGATCTACTGTGATCCATTGATCTCTATACACCAAAAGATCTTCCATATCGAGCTTCCACAACTCAAAACTTTTCACATTAAACTTCTCAATCTCCATTTTCGAATTGCTTGCCATTTCTTTTCACCTAAAAAAAAAATACCACAGATCTCCCACTATAACAAGGCTTATCAGAGTCCCGAGCCAAACCCTTCACCACAAAGGCATCCCCCTGAAGCCAACAAAGGTTTGATACCAAATGTATATTTTATCCTTCTACAATATTTACTGCAAACAAATTTTCAGTAAAAGAACATAAAGGATACAATGGAAAATACAAGCATTACACAGAGATTTTTCCCCTGGAAAGCCAAACTAGGAAAACTAGCATATTATATATTTATTCATAGTGATACATTGTTTACAATACAATATACATATAGGAGCCAATGACATCCAAAAACCTAACCCAATGACATGGATTCGTAAAAAATCCTAATTCCTTAACCATAAATAGAAAACCATCCACAAAAACCATGTGCCTAAAAACCACCCAACAATGGACACAAAAATCAAGGCAACATGAAAAATGAGGCAAACATGTGACACATTTCCTGAGGACAAAACATTTCTTGGGGGTGCTGCCCCTGAACCCTTTGTGTGCCCAGTGCAATGGAGACACTACTACTCATGCAAAGAATATAACACATACCCAATATTCTCCCAATTGTATTTTTCTTTGCATACAGAGGGTTACATGGTTACATAGTCAACAATCCAGGGAAATAATACCCATGGATCCTCTACACAAAGAGAAATTCTAAGTGCTCATAGATTTTTTTAATGAATCTGCAAAATACTTCAAAGTGTTCACCTTCATTAGTAATACTTTCTTTTCTTCAACCATGTCTCTCACAAAGTGATATTGAGTATCAATATGCTTTTTCTTTGAATGATAAGTGAGGTTCTTTGCCAAAAAATTGCACTCTGACTGTCACAATCTATCCTTACAACTTTCTATACCAACCCAATACCTGAACACAATAACCATACTTCTTCCTTAATTTCATGAGTGGATGCCATGTATTCATCTTCTGTAGTTGAAAGTGCCACTACAACCTGTCTTTTTCTCATCCAACTTATTTCTCCTCCAAATAGATTAAACACATACCCACTTGTAGATCTCCTACGATCCATATATCCAACCTAGTCTTCATATACAAAGCCATGTATATCCAACACTTTGTCCAATGTCAGTCTTCCTTGGTAGCATAATCCATAACTAGCAGTGCCACACAAATACCTGAAAACCCTTTTTACTATTGTCCAATGCTCCTTCCCTGGTTTTGACATATACCTGCTCAAAACTCCCACTGCATGTCCAATGTCCGTTCTAGTACAAACCATTGCATACATCAAAATTCCAACTTCACTCACATATGGAACACGAGACATGTCCTCCTCCTCTTCTTGTGTCTTGGGACACTTATCCACGGATAACTTTACACCAATGGGAATAGGAACCTTGACCGGTTTACATTCCTTCATATTAAAGCTCTGCAACATTGTCGCGACATATTTTCTCTGATTTAACTAGAGTTTCCTTTTTTTATGATCTATTTTAATTTCCATGCCCAAAACAAAATTTGAATCATTGAGATACTTCATGTCAAATTTAGAGGACAACTGACTTTTCACATCCTGGATAATCTCCTTGTTGTTTCCTATCAGCAACATGTCATCCATATACAAGACCAAATAAATCAAATGTTCACCAATTAATTTAAAATACACATAGTGATCCTCTTTGCTTCTTGTGAAGCCAAGTCCCATCATATAAATATCAAATTTTTGATACCACATCCTTGGTGATTTTTTTAAACCATACATGGACTTTTTCAGCTTTCATACTAGCTCCTTGTTTCCCTTCACAACATAACCTTCTGGTTGCTTCATATAGATTTCTTCTTCCAGATCCCCATCTAGGAATGTTGTCTTCACATCCATATGTTGTACTTCAAAATCAAATGAAACAACAACATATAACAGAAATATTATAGAGGTTAACTTGGCAACGAGAGAAAAAATCCCACCAAAATGAATTCCCTCAACCTGGGAACAACCCTTTGCTACTAACTGAGCTTTGTATTTCTCCACTTTTCCTTCTCCATTCAACTTATTTTTAAATACCCATTTTCTACCAATGGGATTTCTTCCAGTCGACAACTCCACTAGATCCCAAGCCTTATTCTTATCCAAGGATGCCATTTCTTCCTCCATGGCCTTTTTCCAGAGATTTTCATCCTCTGAATCCACTGCCTTGATGACAGTTATAGAATCATCATAAGAAATAAACAAAAAAAAAAATCAATGGAAATTAGATGGAGTATACCTTTCCAGTAGCCTTTTTTCTCAAACCGATCTCCTCAATAGTGGAGTATGAGGATCTTCTTCTTCTTCTGATTCCTATTCTTCTGTAGAGTTTGATTCATCATCCTTTAAATCAAACTCTATTTTCTCTAGCTCTTCCTTACCTAGTAGGACTTCTTGTTTAATAACATCCTTTGTTTATCTAAATACCACATCTTGGCTATACACTACTTTCTTAGTTTTTTGGTTTCAAACCTCATAACCTTTGAGACCATCTTTATATCCAATAAAGATACAATTTTCATCCTTCTTATCTATCTTACTCATGTTTTCCTTTGGAGCATGAACATATGGATCACAACCAAATACATTGAGATGTGTGAGAGAAGGTTTCTTACCAATCCATACCTCTTATGGAGTCTTTTCATCTAGCGTTGATGAGGGTGATCTATTGACTAGGTAACATGCAGTACCCACTGCCTCTTCCTAGAATTCTTTCCCTAACCTGACACCACTGAGAATGCACCTTGCTTTTTTCATCAGCATCCTATTCATCCTTTCTTCAACTCCATTATGCTGAGGTGTATATGGAGTATTCTTATTCCTTTCTATACCACACTTCTTATGGAATTCTTCAAACGCATTCCCACATAACTCTCTGCCATTATTTGTCCTCAACACCTTAATTATTTTCTTTGTTTGATTCTCAATAAGAGCCTTAAACTCTTTAAACCTATCAAATAATTCATATTTCTTCCTAAGGAAATATATCCAAGTATTCCTCAAGAAGTCATTTATAAATGAGACATAGTACACAGATTTTCCCAATGATGGGACCGACACAGGTCCAAAAACATCACCGTGAACTAGCTGTAAAATTCCTTCTTCCCTTGATGCACCAGAGGGGAATCTTACCTGATTTTGCTTCCCATATACACAATGTTCACATAAATGAAAATCTAGAGAGAATTTAGACAGACCTTCGACCATACCTTTAACATGTAGTAGTCAAAGAACCTTCTCTCCGATATGCCCCAGTCTTCGATGCCACATCATAAACTTTTCTCTAGAGACTGTAGGAGTTCTTTATTCTTCAACTCCAATATCAGGAACAATGGAACTATTACACCCAACACTAATAGTGCTTCCTTGTATCTTATACATAATTCCAACCAAAATCCCTTCAACAACACCATTTCTCCTCAAACCATCCTTCAGGTTTCCTTTTCAAATATTGTTTTTACCCCTGACTTGTCAATTTTGCTTACATAAATCAAATTTCTGGTCAAACCTGGGATGTGCAGAACACCATGAAGTGTTCTAATCCTTCGATCTATGCGCCTCAACTTGAATTTTTCATCGTCCTATTATTTTTGTTGTCGAATCATCACCTAGGAAAAAATTACCTCCCTCATACCTTTCATATTCACAGAACCACTTCCCGTGGGCAATCATATGAAAGGATGCACTTGAGTCAACCAAGCATGCCTCATGATCTGCATGTGTTCTTGAATAATTCAAGTACACATCCCCTTCTTCTTCCTTGGAGGTCTTTTATTTTATAGAAGGAGATTCTTCACATCCCTTCTTTTTCTCAACTTTGGATCTACACTACTTCTTGTAGTGCCCTTCTTTTCCACATCTCCAACATAACTTTAGAAAATTTTTGGGATATTTATATCTACCCTTAGACTTAGATCTCCCACTTGAGAACTTAGATCTATTTCTTCCCTGGGAGTGACCTCTTGCAAATAATGCATATGTGCTATGTCCTTCCATATTCTTCTATCTCATCTCCTTCGACAAAAAGGATGAGATCATTGTTACCCATGATTTTTGTCGTCATGATGAGGTATTGATGATGGTGTACTCAGGCTCTTCATAAGAACTTTCTCCTGAGGAAATTTACTTTCATCTCTTCCCAGAAAACTCATTTTTGAAGAGGGTTCATAGGCTGCTAGTATATTTGGCTACGAGAATGACCCATTCTCGCAGGCTGCCTTAAGCCAGGGTGCGAACTTCTCGCACTGTGTTGAACTGCTAGGGTGTGAAATCTTCCTAAAGAAAGGAAAAAGATGAATTCTCGATGCTTCTAGAAGGAAATATTCTAGAAGGATGGGTTGGCATTCGAATGGTTATCCTAGTATTGGATTCCCAAATATTTTGGGATCATTCTTATCCAAGTAACTAATCCATTCTCTCCTATATATTGAGGGAATTCTCATGGAAAAGGTTAAGAAAGATTCATTGGAGAATTGGTGAAAGAATTGTGTGAAGGACTGAAGCTTGAACAACAGCGTGGAGACTACAGCAAGTCTATCAAGAGTTTTTTATCTTCTTCATGCAAGGATTGAGCTAGTGTGTGTGTCAGAGCTAGAAGCCATCGAAAGGAATTTTGCGACATCAAGGCTCAGGTTGTAATCTTTACTTTCCATTAATATAATACAGTAGCATGTCCCTTTCCCATAAAGCTATTTACACTTTATTGTATAATTCCTTGATCATATACATAGGTTGACTGTTGAATAGATTGTGCTATCTTCACTTTGGTTGGTTTGTGTTGTCTTGGTCTTGGCTGCACGAGAGCACTGGAGTGAAGTGGGAGCAACAAAGACCATAGGAAGCGATAATAAGGTATGTTATTTGTTCTTGCCTCCTATTTAATTCAATGGTCAAAACCTCGAGAAAGAGTCATGTCCTGTCTTGCTTTGTTCTAGATCCAGGTGGATCTAGGGAGATCAGTTAGTGTCCGCACCTACAGATTTGTCCAATAACAACCACTTCATCAAACTTCAAGGAAGTTGTATTACTACGTATGGCCACAACTAGACTATCTAATGAGTCTGGTAAAAAACAAAGTAAACTGATACATTTATCTTCATCTGAAATTTTAATCTCAACAAATACTAACTAACTTATGATAGTATTGAAGGCGTTCAAATGCTCTGCCACCGAGTCTCCATCTCTCTTCCTTAGGTTATACAGATTCTTTCTCAGGAATAACTTATTCATTAGGGACTTAGACTGATACAACTTCCCCAAATTATCCCATAAATCCTTGGATGTAGCTTCCTATGACACGTTCAATAATACTAAATCTAAGAGACATAGTCAGATTGTGCTTCCTTAATTATTCAATTGTTTGAAGAGATTGATTTTCTTTTAAGTGATGAGCATGTACAACATATTCATTTCCTTGTTTAGTTAAGTGATATTGATTTTTTTCCCTGTAGAATATTTCTTTATGATCATACAAATAAGGGTTGCCTAAGACCATTCCAAATTCATTGAGTGGCACCACATCACACATTACCTCATCCAAAAAATTTGATGAAATTCCAAACTTTAAAGGGCATTGCTTTGTTATGTGCAATTTATGATTGTTTCTTATCTATTTAAGTGAGTAAGGTTTATGATGTAGCATAGTTTTCAATCACAATTGTTTAACCACTTCCTCTGAAATCAAGTTTTATGAGATCCACTATCTATCAGTGTGTCGATCTTAGTATGTTTCATTATTACCCTTATATGAAACAATTTATTTCTAGAATAATATCTATCACCAATTTTACTTGTCAAACCAACTGTTGCAATTTTAGTCTCATCACCTAAATCATATCCCAAGTCTGTTGGTCATGTTGTTGTTGCAACTGTTTTCCTCCCTTTCCTCTCTTTGAACCATTTCAGTCTCTTCTCTGGATGCAATTTCCAGCAATGGTCATCATCATGCTCTTCTTTCTTGCAATGCTTGCAAGAGAGCTTCCCTTCCTTCATTGTCAGTGAATTTGATTTCTTTCCATTCCCTTTTCTTTTGTCCTCTTTCCTTGAAGATGATTCCCCTAATACACCAACTCTTATTTTCCCTGCTTCAATATACGTTGCTTGAATAAAAACATCATCAAGATTAGTATGTCCAAACATAAATGAATTATTATGAATATGTGCAGGTAAACCTCCTATATAGTTCATAAGAGTTTCTTGTGTATGTAATGGAATATTTAACATTAATTCCATATTACGAAATTCATTCGTGTGTTCTTGCACTGTTTTTCCTTTTCTTATTTTAAGACTTTGCCATTCAATTAAAGCATTCTCCTTATAACCTAAAGGATAAAATTGCTTCCTAAGTGAAAAAACAAAATCTTTCCATGATGGAAATACATTATCAACTTATTGAGTACCATTTTGCAACTTACTCTATCACCAGATGAGTATTGTGCCTACAAGATGAAGTGATGACAACTTGATTTGGGTTTCCTCATCTTTGATTTGTTGCGCACTTCAATAAACTTCCATCTGTCTGACCCAGTTATCAAGCCTCTCAACATTGACTTCACCATAATACATGGGAAATTAAAATTTCACATCAAGCTTAAGTAAAGGCATACATGTTTATGTTTATAGGAATGGTTTCTTTCAGTAGAAGTTGCACTTGTTCTTGAAGAAGAAGAAGATGAAGGAGATGAAGGAGGTGAAGGAGGAGGTTTAGGAGGATCCTCTCCTTCTTCACTTTTGTCTTTTTTTGAATATTCCTCTTGGAAAGGCCTCTTTCATTCCAAGTAATCCTCATATAATACATTTACCATATTAGACATGGCGAATAAAGTCTTTTGCAACTCTATCTCGTTCTGAGACATTCCTTCTTCCGATGCCATCTTCTCACTTTGAGAAGTCCTCTTTCTCGATTCAATATCTAGATCTCCTTCTACATGATCACCTTCACCACGACTTAGATTTTCCCTGGTAATCATGCAAACTCAAACAACCAACTGTCAACCTTCTTTGATACAACTTGATCTGAAAATGATGTTTAAAGACTTGGTTAAGTTTTAAGCATGTGTTCAATTACCAATTAGGAATTAAGGAAAGAAGAAGATCTTAATGATAGATTATAACAGCCATCATAAATAAATGCAGATAAAAATATAAGCATAAATAACAACAAACCATAACAACAAGGTTGTTAATGGAGTTCAACAAGATTGCCTACGTCTCCGGACCTTTGTCTCAGTGGGGGAGGATTTCTTATTTATATTCAATGCTTCAAAAGTACCTCAAAATTGTGTCAAAAATATCACTAGATGGTCTGAATGTGTTCTTCTCAACCTCAAGAATCCAAAACAATTGACGACACTGAAAAGGGTTGAACGTAGCTCCCGGAATTGGCTTCCAAGTTTCGCTTCATCAATGTCTTCCCTACATAAAAATGGATTCAAGCTTCACAAACTCATCATCATTCTGCAATTATGAACCTCTTGGTCTATCAAAAACCTATTTTTTATATAGGATTTGATTTGATGATCCTATCCCAACTTCCTCCCAAGATATGGCCTAAAAAGGGCTCAAGAGCCTCAGTTTTGGGCAAAAATCTCCCAAAATCAGCATTAAAATCATAAAAAATATTAATATAAAGTTTGAAAACCCAAAATCCACACATATTTGGGCATAGCTCCCTTTCTTTGGGACCCTGGGCATATGGGTGTTTCCATATAGCCCTCGACTGAGTGCCTGGTGTGTTGGCCCCTTAACTTCTGATCCTGGTCATTTGTTATGGCCATGTGTCATGGGTTTAACTCTCCACGTGCCCACCTATGGGGCTTATCCCCTGGTCCATAGCCATGGTCATGGGCTAGCCCCCCACAAACCAGGGCCTATCCCAAAAAACGTGCACCATATCACCTTTAAATAAAATGTCGCCACTTGTATAAATAAGAACCAAACACGCCAAGTGGCCAATGCATGGGTTTAGTCCGTTGCTCATACCGAAGGTCAAGGGTTCAAATTCCCCAGATCCAGAACAAAGTTTTTGACCTAGCCAATATTGGAAAAATATGGGGTGCCACATGGCATCCTCTAATTGGGCCATGTGTCACCCTATGGTTCTCCCATATGGCCTAGTCACCACACAGTCAACAACCTAGTCAGTTTCCATGTTATTGTTTTACAACAACGTGCAGTGCCATGTCAGCATCTGTACTGCCAATTCACTTACCTAGTCACTTTCCATGTCAACATCCGTACATCCACATGTCATCTGTACTACCATGTGTTGGCCTGTCATTGGGCCATGTTAGTTTCCATACAGTGCCACATGTCACGTTCGTACAATGCCACGTGTCATTTTTTTATTGGTCAACATAAGCCCCTCAAAATGCAAAAAACAAGTGCCACATGTCACCTCCTCATGCTGCCACATGTTCCTGCTGATGTCATCATGACATCATGTCAACATCACCCGTCGTACTGCTGACATTAGAAGTACGACCTATTGACTTTGACTAGTTGACTATTTTTTCTTGTTTGATGAAATCGATGAGAATGCAATAATTTTCGCATCTGGTGTCCATTTTCGGAAAAACATTATATGGTTGGAATCGATGCGATGATCCCAACACAATGGAATTGGTTTTGTACAATTTTGAGAAATTTTATTTTTAGGCCTTCCTAGATCCATTTTGGATCATGGAATCTACGTGTCATTTAGTGTACAAGTGTCGAAATAGAATGGTAGATCCATAAGTGTGATCAAATTGGTGAATGAAAAACCAAGAAATGTTGTCATGGGTAAGCAAAGATGACTCAAGAAGTCCAGAGGAGATCTCAAACAGATCTAGAGAGAGAAAAACAAAGCAATGTCAACATATTTAGCAAAGACAAATGGAGAGGTTTCAGTTGTACCTGAGAAAACGACACAGGAAGAAGATCAGAGGCAAATTGATGATATTTGGAGCAACATAAGAATGAATCTACCATTACCGACACAATATAATGGTAAGAATTTTGAATGTTGGCCTATTACAATTAATCCTTTTTTGTGTCTTGTAAAATGTTATCATAATATACATGATCAGGAAAGGGATGCATTAGCATTTCATATCATCCAACAAGCTTTGGATGACAGTATGTTGCACAAGGTTGTAGCAGCAACATTTTTGAAAGAAGTTTGGAGTATTCTGGAAAGAGTGTATAGTGAAAGAGGGAGAAACGATTTGTTGATTGTTTCCACTCTGGAAGAAGCATCTATGTCTGAAACGGAGCTACTAGAGGAAAATAATGAAGGAGCATATGTGTGTGAAGTAGAGCTACCGGAGGAAGAGAAAAAAGGTGCATCTGTGTGTGAAGCAGAGCATGAGAAAATTGTAGAACTTGATGGTAGAGCTATCAGTACAACAACCCGCATTGATGAAATGATTCTAGTAGTGTTTGTTGATGACAACAAAGGATCAACATCAATGACTTTTTATGAACATTGTGCAACAATTGGCCTCTTTGAAATAGAGGTAAGAAATCTTGAAGTTGAATTTGATGATGATAACCTATCTTATGATGAGTGCCTTCAAATAATGGAAGAGAAGAAGAAAATTGATGAATTGATGTTTGGAGGATAAATCCTGATCAAGTTATGAATATGAAGTTGCAGTGACAAAGGAAAAATGAAAAGCACGAAGCTTTCAGTATCAAGGCCAAAATAAATAAAAAATGACTAGATTAGAACAATACAGAGTCTGGAAGAAGAGAAAGAAGAAACCCAATTCAATTAAAAAGATGAGGTCTAGTTTTGTTGTTATGTATTGTAATACTAGCCAAGACATAAACCAGTAGTCATTTGCATTTATGAATTTCTTTTTGTTAAAATCCATTGGCTAAATCCATTTTTTGATTTCCAAATACAACACTTATGCTTTATCAATGATGATGTCTGTAAACGTTGACTTTAAGAGGGATTTTTAGTTGTAAACCTCAATGTAGTAGTGGCTGTACAATTACAGTTGTTCTAGTCGTTGTATGAGTCTATTAGGATTCATGTCAGGTTCTTGATCTTCTTGATTTGCTAGATATTATTTAGCTCAATTTTTTTCCCTTAATGAAATGAACTATGCACATTCCTGTCATCCTTCTACTACGTTTCTTATTTCATCCATGCAGTCTTTTGTTTTGTCTGCACAGTTTCATGTTTTCACTGCACAGTCTCTTGTTTTTTCATCACCCAAACACACACAAGAAATCAGAACACAAAACACAAGAGTTATTGCTCTAAACTTAATTCACTTCATTTCTTATGAAGAGACACTTAAATACAAAGAATTTACTAATAATAAAATCCAGTTATTCTAGACTGTTATTCAACTAACTATAACTAACATGAACTCTTCTACGACTTTCTAAACTTGGAACTATCGAAAAATAATGGGAGTAATTACCATATTCCAACATGTTTCTCTACTACTAAGCCATCATGAGCCTCGATCACAATCAAGAAACTTCAGAGCTTAGTCTCTAGGTGTTTATCCTCATGTCTGTTGACTAGGGTGTGGACAAGCCTAAAACAAAATTCAAAAAAATGCATGCTCAACAAGGGAATGGATGAGATATGTTGTAGCAACATGAAGGTGGATCTACAATACCATATCACCTTTTCCCTGATCTAACCTAGATTGTGGGAATCTCAAGATATCCTTCATCTTCCAGCACTTGTATCATTCCTTCTCCTGATTGGAATGAGATCTCGCTTCTTTTGATTGCGACTCAATATTTGATTCATACGCCTTTCAAGAGAACCCCAAGCTATGAGAGGATGCCACTTCTCCTACGTTTTCTTATCTACATGAAGCTCTCTTCACATTGTTGGGCAGTGGAAGAAAAACAAAGCATAAAAAACGAGAACAACAAAGAAAACACAGCACAACAAAAATCACACAATTGACATAGTGATTTATGTGGAAACCCAATGAGGGATAAAACCATGGCAATGATAATTGGTATTCTTTTCTTCAAGGGAGAATTACAATAGCCTTGATAGGCATACAAACATCCTCTCCTCGCATACACACAAAACCTCAGTGTTGTGTCTTGCTCTCACACACTCACTACACATTGCACTCAAACCTATATGGGTATGATCGTATATACAATATCTACCACTGAGTTACACATATTGATCATGAATAGATCACATAGTTACACGAAGATTTCATAAATAGATTGCATGCATGCGCATTAACATAACTTTGTGCATGTGCATGTGACCTCATGAGGAAACTCGTTGCCATGTTTCCAACAATCTCCACCTTGACAACAATTTACCTGATATATCATGCCCTTAATTAATTCATCACCTTTTCTGCAAGCCAAGAGAAGCCAAAAATAATCACATCTCCACAATTTCTCTGAAAATATCGTTACGTGAACATGCCTGCATGATTCACTCCAACATGGACCATTCTGTCTCCATCAGTAACCTATCTAATAAACCGATGCACTTGTCCAAATATCATGAATCATAACCACAGACCAAATCACTACAATCACTATAGGTGATACTTGTGCTTCTGTGTTTGAAGCACCCATTTCCATGCTCTTGACCTAGTTTTTCCATGTGTCTATTGATAGCACCAAATGCATGTGAAATGCTAACCATTTCTCCATCGCAACCATCAAACTTCCCACTAACATATAATACTCGAGACATATAACTCTTTTCTTCTACATCAATCAAGACATAAACATGAAGAGAACTTACAATGGAAAGACAAAGGGATTTTACCGGTTTCACATTATTCATACCAAATTTCTTGAGTATCTTCACCACATACTTCTGTTGTGATAAACAAGATTACCATATTTCCTGTCTCTGTGTGTTTCTATGCCCAAGATTTATTTTGTTTCTCCCATGTCCTTCATAACAAACGTCCTAACCAACTGAGCCAACCTATTGACCTCAACCATGCTTGTTCTTGCAACAAGCATAAAATATAACACCAAGATAATGAATATACCATAAACACAATGGTTATACTCACTTCTTGTAAAAATTGGCTCAACATGAAGTAATCAAACATCTTGTATCATTTTCCTAGAATACTTAAGGCCATACAATGATTTTTTGAGTTTGCAAACAAATCTTCTGTTGCGATTCTGAACTAACCATTCTGGTTGTTCCATATACATGCCCTTATCCAAAAAATTCCATGTAAAATAGTTTTAACATCTAATTGTACTATCACAACTAGTGCTAACACAACATGAATAGAAACAATCTTTTAAAAACCGATGATAAACTTTCATGGAAATCAATACTTTCCAAATACCTTTCTACTACCAACCATGCTTTGAACCTTTCATATTTTACTATGTTTGATTTTATAAAAGGAGATTCATCAAACACTGCATCTTTGTCCATGATGATTCTGTGGGTAGTAGGAACCCACAACCTTCACCCCTTAACATCATCACCATATCAAATATCTACCTGTTTAATCTGGGTACCACTTAGAAAGATGATAAAAAAACATAAGCATCACAACCGAATAATTTACATTTGAGTAATTACTATATTTCTTGTTCATACCTCTTCCTGAATCTTCTTGTTTTTTGCAACTGATGGTGACCAAGTTACCAGATATAGCAACCGCTTATGTCCACAACTATTGTTGCAACTTGGCATTACTAAACATGCCTATTCGATCCCAACTTCCTTGCAATACTTTATAAGTTCCATGGATATGAACTTACCTTCATCATATAATCTCAAACACTTGGTTGATCTGCCAATACATCAACCTTTCTACATAACCACCTTAAACTGGACACACTGCTCCACCTTGAACTTTGCATTCAAACAACCTTGATCAAGTCCAACCAAGCCCACCAAGTAAGCCTTCACCGCTTACCTCTAGGCCCATTTACAATGGATTTCACCAAGCCTTTTATAGGCTTCATTACATGCAATTCATGGACACAATATCATAGGATACCCAAAAGAACATGGACTCGAAAAACCAACTTCTTTGACCTAAAAACAAATATAACTCATTAACTCTTTCACCAAGTTAAGGCTAACCCAACATACATGCTCCCCCCAACATATTCAATCTACCTATATCTATGTCTAGAATTTTCATAGGCGACCTTATAAACCAGGGGTACACATGCCTATCTAGGGCTTACAGACATATGCCCATTTACATGCAATCAATAATTTCTACAACTCCAAAGTAAATACAATATTTATTTATTTATTTTATTTCACGGTGACTCAACCATCACTACCCCACATCTTCTATGTGAACACAGGTGGAGAGACACAACAGACATAAAAAAAATTCATCAACCATACTTATAGCTGAATTTTCTTCTTTTTTTGGAGTCCTCTTTGGATGCTTGTTGTATTTTCCAACAATCCTTCTTGAGATGCCCAGATTTGCCACAAAACCAACATTTTTCCTTACCCTTACTATCTTTTGACTTAGACCTGGCTGTACCTTTTTTATCTTTCCCTCCTTTTGTAGGTCAACCTCTAACCACCATTTCTTCTATTGTTGAGGTTTATTTACCAGATATTTTCCTTATCTCCTCAGACAACAGAGCTCCCACAACAATGTCATAATCAATGGCATCTGTTGTGTTAAACCACATAGTTGTGACCAGATGATCCCAAGACTTAGGAAACAAACAAAGTAGCATAACCTCCTTGCATTCATCTTCGAACTTTACTTCCATATTAGTTAATTGAAAAATCAGAGTATTGAAGACATTCAAGTGATCAGTAATTTTCGTACCTTCTTTCATATGCATGTTGTACAACTTCCTCTTCAAGAATATTATGTTTGACAAGTTCTTTGTCATATACAGGCTCTCTAGTTTGGTCCACAAACCTATTGATGTCGTCTCTTCAACAATGTTAAAGAACACCTCATCTTCCAGACACAAATGAATAGTACTGAGGACTCTTGCATCCAGATCCTCCTAGTCCTCACCTATCATGTTTGCTAGTTTCTTTTACTTTCCATCCAAGGCCTTTTTCAATCCTTGTTGCACAAGAAAATATCACATATTGAGCTTCCATAGTGCAAAGCTATTCTTACCACTGAATTTTTTCACCTCAATCTTATAACTCCGCACTTTTTCCATTAGCACAAACCAAAAATGCCCAAACCAAGCTTATAATACTAAGCCTTTATATGGAGAAACCAATCTTAAAGTTCAAAGTCGAACATAAAAATAAAAAATATTAATTTAAAAGATTTAAACATAAAAACCTTTTAAAAAATACATCCACCTCTTCATATAAATATATCTTCTTAGGCATCCTCCTCTCATTTAATAAAGGTGATTCTCCATGTCTTATGCATAGTAAAACAAAAAAGGTTTGAATACCTCTTTCTTTGTAAAATCGATCCTTTTATAAAGGCAAATATTTTTATAGTGAAATGTTCTTATAAACGTTATCCTCTTACCTTTTGTGCATAATGCATACAAAATTTTAATATTAATTGACCTTTCTACCTCCACCAGGCCTGGTCAATGATAAAAACCAGATATCCCACCACCCAAGATATGCACTTAGAATTATGGTTGATATCGCGCCTCCTCCATGATGTAAAACAAAACGATGATCCACCCGTATCACTCCATGAAGGCTCACAAAGGGATAATATCCAACATTTTCACAGCTGAGTTTGATACTGATTATCGCCTGCGCTAAACGGGTTTATGGGCTTACCTGCGATATGGAAAATATTATCACCTGTGCACCAGAATTTTTCCTCTTTCACAGAAATCGCTCATTCATCAGATCTGTCCTATTTCACAGAAATAATTCCTGCTGATTTTACTCATTCATGCAATGGCTTTCTCACCTAGATCTCTGATACCACTTTTTTGGCAGCGGAAGCAAAACATATCATAAAAAACAAGAACAACCAAGAAAACACAACACAACAACAATCACACAATTGATAGAGTGATTTATGTGGAAACCCAATGAGGGAAAAAAACACGACAATGATAATCGATATTCTTTTATTCATGGGAGAATTAAAATAGCCTTGATAGGCATACAACCATCCTCTCCTCTCATACACAAAACACCTCAGTGTTGTGACTTGCTCTCACACACTCACTACATATTGCACTCACACCTCTATGGGTATGCTCATATATACAACATCTATCACCGAGTTACACAGATTGATCATTAATAGAACACATAGTTACATGAACAATTCATAAATAGATTGCATGCATGAGGAAATGTTTTGGCATGTTTCCAACACACATCCCAATATTAATCATGCTCCAATAGTTACATTACAACAAATTTCTTCAACCAATGGAGTGCAATGAGCAGAAGATCAATTAGTGCATATTTTCCCTCATTCAACAAATCAACACCTTGTACACCCATTATGAAGGTATTAGAAAGAAATGGTTTCTTCTCTTCTTGATCTATCTATCAGTTTTGGTATCCATGATTCAAAAAAACTTTCATGCTACATCACACTCTACAACAAGTTTGATTCTTTATATAACGACAATATTCCACAATTCATTTCCTCTATGAATTTTGTATACTTCAATGGCATATAACACTCTTTGCAGTAACCAATGTTCTCTTAGCACATTAATTGTGCCTCCTACCTAGCCTCTCTTCAGAGTCGTTCCACTTTTTCTATCACTTTACAATGGCCATACTACCAATGGATCTCTAGGACATAACTTAAAAACCGAGATCAATTAACCTCAATAACAGTGAGGCCACAAGGGCACATCACAAGTGAGACTACACTCACACACTCCATATAATTTGATAAATTGCATACAAATATATAGGCTAGGATATCCCCTAACAACCCTCTAAATTGGTGGATCTAAAAACCACTCAAACACTAATCTAGCAATCGGTTTTAACCATTTCCTAACTATGGCATTTCGCCATTATTATCCAACACTCCCCCTTAATGGAGAAATGGATTTAATACAATAAAAATGCATAACATGCATGATGGTCTTAGTCCCAACTAGGCTTACAAACATTACAATGTACAATTGAAACAAAACCTTAAAATTTGTTTCAATTCCATCTATGCGTGAGATTTTCTCTTCCTCCTTTTCCAGATTTTGAAACAACTGTGCATTTTCAATTTAAGTCTTCCTCTTTTTCTCAAAATTCCATGTTTCAGCTTCTTATCCTTCATCTTTTTGTTGGTGTTTTTCATCAATCTGAAAATTATTTCAGATTGTTCGTGCTTGTCCTCTTCAAATTTTTCTTCGAAAAATTGATTGTATGTGAACTATTGCCACATGCCATTCTCTATTGTTTTCTCTTCACTGTTGTGTTTGTTTCTTCACTTCGGTGTGAAAAACAAGGGAACTTGCATGTCTAGTTAGGCCTGCTAGACAAGACAAAGGTTAGTGCATGAGTTAAGCAATCCAAGCATATGAAATAAACAAGTAAACAAACTAAAAATAACTAAGGAAATAAAACTAGAATGCATAAGAAAATTTGAACCAAAAACAATCAACCAATGACCAAGATTATGCCACCAATGGATAACTATATTAGTTGGAAAAACATCGTAGAGAAATGAGGACTTATGAGTCCCCTCTTCCTCCTTGGGAGGGATATTGAGTTCCCTAATGGAGAGCTCTTCTTACAATGGTAGAAAATAAATAAAATGATGAAAAAATCAATGCTTATTCCCTCAAGAGGCAAGTGGAATGGCTTATTGGAATGTTGATAGAATGCTCCAAGGAGAAAAGAGCATTCTCAAGGGAGGATTGAGATAGGATAAAAATACTATAAAAATATTAATTTCTTAGTGCATCGATGGCCTCCATTTATAACATGTATTCAAGGAAATATTCAACTAGTTCTTAGTGTGAACAAGGGGCCCTTTAGGGCACCCTTTGGTCCTTGAACAACCCCCCATTTTTATTCAACTCAGATTTGAGGCTCAAATCAAGTTGGGAGTTGGTCCATAAATGGTTGAGGGGCCAAAAAGAACCATAAATGTGTCGTTTATAGGAGTGCATGGATTTTCTCGCACACTGTCGTGAATATGGATCATTGTGCATTCTACGAGCTTCTTTGGCCCACACACTGTGCGTGCACTTCCTTTACTGAGTTAGCGCATGTCAGTTTTTTCCCAGTTGTATAGTTTTTGCCTCTTGGAAATCCATTTTGGTGCTACAGGTGAACTAATAGTTGTTTCGCATTGTTGTATTCCTGTAACCATTTACGTGCAATGCTGTGGACATAATTTTAGTGATAACAGATGCCCCTTGATGTGTGAGGTTAGGAGCATACGCATAGCCGAAATACATCAATGTTTCTTCTACTGAGAGTGCCATTGTAAGGAAGAGTGTTGATAGGAACTCCAAGAGTGATCCATTGGAGGGAGAGGGGAAACTGTGGGACCCAAACCTTTCTCTAGGGAGGAAAAACAAAATATGTATACAAACGAGGTGAGCATGCCCCATGCTCGTGTCATGTAACTCAAAATGTAAGACAATAAATGAAGTTGTATGCTGATGTACATAACTGCAGCACCCTTCGGGGTGATTTGATAATGACAGATGACAATTCTGATAGTGAACATACTCTGAAAAAGAGGAAAGGACACCTATAAGAAGTGTCTATGACTCGTAGGCATTGTTGGCCTAACAAATTTAGAGGTCTTCGGCTAGTATAAAACAACTGCAATAGTCGCATAGTAAGACCCACCGTAACATGAGATTTTTCTGAATTCAAATGTTATGGGGGTCAACAGAATTAGAGAGAAATGATGGTTCTCTATGTGTTATCCAAGAATCCTCATTGTAAAGGTAATGAGAGTCAAGATATTATCACACTTCTGCAAATTATGTTGATGTCGACAGAAAAGGATACGCGACTCCAAGAAGCAAAGGGCTTCATGAAATCTATGGAGGTGAGATCAGGAATTGATAGGGAACATGGACGAAGTCAATATGCGGTGAGACTCAAGACTGCCCTTGGTTGGGGGTATGTTTGAAGGATGATTAGAATAAACCGTAAAACTATATCTAGTGTCAGGGGGACGACTAGATATGGGGTTAATTTGTGCTAGAGATGTGACAAAGTGGAAAAACTCATAGATCAGGGGTACATGGACTGTGGGATACTCAGGGTTTATGAATAATGTCAAAATGAGTAAAGGATAGTGGATTCCCCAACCAAGGGTGACATGGATTGCATTGCCAGAAAAAGAAGGTCGTCAAGGGTGATGAAAAAAATCTATTTAAATTCTGGAAAAAAAGGATTTGTACAATTACCAAATAAATAAATAATAATTTGGGATGAGTGTATAGATATAGAAATGGGTGCCCCAGTGCAAGATGGCTTGGCCCATGAGAGCGCAAGTTGCGTGGAGAACTGGTGGAGGGTGAGGGCCCCATTGGTGGGTTTCTGTATGAGGTAAATGAATGGAGGGAAATATGTAGATGGGAAAACTAAGTGTGGATGAAATGGAGGGTTAATGATACTGTGGAGGTGTAGTAAAAATAGAACCGAGATGAGATAACCTGGGAGTCCATGGGGAAAACTAGCAAAATTATGAGAAGGAGTATCTGTATTATTCTCATAAATGTGTAAGACTATCGGTTTTCCCATCCCCAGAGGGTGAAAGAAACATGAGTGTCAAAGTACTGAGGGGAAATATGAATGGGACAACTCATTTGGGGTAGAATTTTACCAGGTGATAGTATGAAAATGCAATAGAGGTGACAGTACTGCAGAGCCGGATGTAGGGACCCTAAAGGTGAATATCAAAGGGTGTGATTGGGAGATGCAAATGATATTTAGAGGGAGTGATTACATGCCAGTGTCAATCATATACCTAAAGGGGATTCACTAGTTTGTGACGACCAAGTACCTGTACACATTAAAACCAAACACCCAACGTGAACAATATCTGAAGATAAACAACATCTAACATTTATTTGATAATTTTGAACATGAGCATGCATACCTGGACGTTATGTGAGAAACATTCTCCCTCGGGGATGAGTGTATATGGTGACTTGGGGAATGTGACTGTGTAGATGGAAGGACCTAGATCCCGTGGCTGAAGACAGATCAAGAAACATAGACTCTGAGCTCCCGTAACTAAGTGTGGAAGTTTGGAAAAAAGGGACTATATATGGCTATGGGGCCCACAATGCCACCTCATTTGTACTCGCTTCTATAGTGAATTGACGAGAGTATTTAGAGGGATTTTGGAGATTGTGGGAGCTCAAGCCGACTGATCCAAGATTTGCGAGATTTAGGTTAGTGGTCCCATCCTCCTGCACAGTATATAGTTTCTAGTTTTGAGGTGGGGGTCATACGAATGGTCGTACTAGGGTAGGTTTAGGGGCGGTCCCACTAATGTGTGGGAGAAGGAAGGATACCTATGTTGAGATGCGCGGGTTTAATTCCATATCGCATGCATGATGTGCATTTGTGCTAGACAAATCCATGCATAGGGGTGTGTGGCTGGAAAAACCAGGTGTGCATGAGATGCACGACGGTTGGAAATACAATTACGCGTTCTACACAGCCGTGTAGAAAATAGGGGCGCACCTGTGGGTGTGACAATTTCTCATTGATGCGCAGTTGTTTCTCTGACAGTTGTGCATTAATGCACAACTTGGCAAAGAATAAGTGCGTATATGTGCATGCCTGTGGGGGTGAAAGCCGCGCACTGGAGACAAAACTAAGGGGTTTTGAAAGTTTGAATTTTTTGATATTTTTGATGAATGATGAGTGTTGACCAAGTGTTTCTATGTGGATGCAGGTGATCATTTGTTGAGAGGAGAGTAATCATGTCAGTACACTAGAGGGAGAGATATTGGGAGTGCCTCTAGGAGGTGGTGAGAGAGGAGCCTGGTGTGCTGAGACACTTGGCAGCTTGTGGGCTGCTCAATTTCTTCGATTTCCCATTGATACGGTCGCAGGAGTATGTGCTTCAGTGTATGATATAGATGTGGAGTGTTGATCTTTGGAGATTCATTGCGGGGGGACAACAATTGATACTCTCAATTGTTGAGGATTTTTACTTTCTGACTAGGATATTCTTTCAAGGAATGGCCCTGCCTGTTGATCCCCAACTATTGGGGGATGTGCAGTTGCTAGACTTGGCCCGACGTTATTTTATGGGGTCTAACCTGATGTCAGGTTTGACTGTCCGGATTGAGGCAATGGATGAGATCCTGCATCAGTGAATCATGACCATGGTGGGGAAAATCTATGGATCCTTAGAGACTTAGCAGATTTCTGGAGGTCAGATGAGGATTATAGAGAGGGTCCTAGATGGGGAATTTTTTTCCCAGGGGTTGATGTTGCATGCCGGAATGATGGGGAAAATTCAACGTTATCAGACCACCAACTCTGGTGAGTTTGCCTTTGGTTCTATCCTAGTGGCATGGTTCTGGAGAGGGTTCCCATGTTGCACCTGAGGGTTTTGCTGCCGCCTGCAAGGCCGTAAGAGTCGCGATTGATGTGGTGGGATCTGATTTTGGCACGAAACAGAGGGGGATAGGGTGACCACTACTTTACGACAACATTTGCACATGTGTGGCATCACATGCCACATATTATAATCTTATTCCCATATGGTGGGATGGATTTCTAGAACGACCCAGACATGGAGTTGCCTCTTGGAGAGGTCTGGGATCATAGAGGTATGTCGGTGTATTTATGTTTTGTGATCTTGACAGTGTAGAATATGTTTATATATATATATGGATGTGTATTCTATCTTTGTTTTTGTGTTTGCAGATGTGGGGCCTTAAGGCCGATAGGTGGATATGGTTGGAGAGTCAGCTCACCAGGGGCCAGTGATATCATCATGGGTAGGAGAGAGACATCGGAGGGATGATGCTAGTGTGAGGCTAGAGGATGAGGCAAGGATTGGACAGATATGCAGATTTGATGATCTAGGTGCGGGGCCATCACATGCACCATGGGTGAGGCCAACGGGGGGATGGAGGATCTCCTTCATCAGTTCAAGGAGGTGTTGTAGGGTGTGTCAGAGGGCATGTGGTCCCACATTCAGGACGAGAGAGTCCTAGAGTAGTGTGTGGGTGTTCTGACAGAGTAGTAGACCTTGATCCACAAGGCATCTGTAGTGGGTGAAGCGATGATTGGTCGAATACCCCCTGGACCTAGAGGACCCCCAGCTAGTGGGGCACCTCCTGCTAATAGAGGACCCTGTGGGGGAGATCTGGGGGAATAATGAGTGTCGGTTCTATTTTTTGTTGTATGTTTTTAGGCCTTCTAGCCCATTTTGTATAGAGTAGGGGGTACCCATTTTGTACTTATAGGGGTGGGGGGACTCACTTGCCTACGGGCGATGGATATGTTGTACTTATGTAAACACTTATGATACTTTGACTGATATATATATATATATATATATATATATATATATATATATATATATATATATATAGATATAGATATATATGGATATACATCTTTTGGATCTTTGTGATGTTTACATGTGTTGATACTTTGTTATGGTTTATAATGTCTAATCTATATGCTGTGACCGATGTTGGATGATTTATGTATATGTAATAATGTCTTGATGTGATAAATGCTAATCTAACACTAGGTTATCCATGTTATCTTCTATTTTATTAAATTGTCGTGGAATATGTGTGAATGTAATTGAATCAAAGTTTCGAGATAAGTGTCTAACTTGCAGGTATTTGCGAAAGAGGAAAGGATCACAGACACGATACACATGGTTGAGTTGCAGGACGACAAGATGAGAATATAATAAAATGATAAGGTGATGAATGTGGCAGTGATTGACCTCAGTGAGGATACAAATAATGGTTGTGTATTTGGCTTGGTTGTTAGTAGCTGAGCCCAAACATATGCCGCTGGAGTGGAGAAGTTCATGTGAGGGGGAATAGAGGGCCCAAGTGGCCGAAGAGAGATTCTGTATCTAGCAGCTAGCAATGTCAGCGTAATCGATGTGGTAGGATGATGGAGGATGCATATTTCAATAACACGGATGGTATATCAGACATGAGGAGTGGAGGTGAAAAAAAAGACTAAAAACTCTACAAATGTGTACAAAGAAAAACCCTAGTGTAGAACGACTATGCTAAAGCATAAAACTTCTTGAAGTACAACTCGTTGATGATTTATTTGAGAGGATAGCCTTCCAGAGAGGCCATGATGTATGTACCTTTAGTGAGGTAGTTTTGGAAAATGTAGGGTCCATGCCATAATGACTCAAAATTCCCATGACCGAGAGTATCGTGAGTGATATCATAGGCTAGGACGAGATCTCGTTTGTTGAATGAGCAAAGGTTGACATGGAATTCAAAGGTGGATTTGGATAATTTTTTAACTGCCTCATTGTTCTGTAATGAAGACCAATGATATTCATCCAGTGAATCTAATGTCAAGAAGTGTTACACCTCAAAATTACTCACTTCAATATTGTCGCAAGTGTCATCATTACCAGTGTTGTAAGTGTCGCATCTTGTCCGCAAGTGTCGCATATTGACTACAAGTGTTGCAAGTGTCACAAACATCATACTTCCATATTTCCTATGGTGTGCCTCTAACGACATCATAAAGACACTTAAGACAACTCAAAGACTAGTTTTGAAGAAGAGAGATCACTTGACAGGGAGTACAAAACTTTTGCCATTGAAAGAACCACCAAAAAATGGATTTTGGAGAGGAGCGCTCCCCTACCCACTGTCAGGGACTATTAGCACTCCCTGAGCCTCTTTGGGGGAGTGTTTGAGCACCTTGTGCACCCTTTTGGGGGAGCACTACCCTTTTCTGAGCAAGTTTTGGGTTTGTTGAGGCAAATAAGGGAAGAATCCCTCAATTCCTGAAGGTAGTTGGATTCAAATAGATGGTCAAGGCATGATATTAGGGAAGATCCTCAATTGAAGGAGAGGAATTCTTAACTTATCCCAAATATATCTCAAGTGGTTGGGCATCTCCAAGGTTATATAAGGAGGCATTCTCATGGTGAAAGGTACATGGAGAGAGACTAGATATTGATACCAAACGTATGATTCTATAAGTGGTATGAACATAAGAGATTGGAGATGTGACACTTATGATCCCATGAGTGAGATGTCATAAAATCAATCAGTGGATATTATTTGAGCAAAGGGGTTGGAAAACGAGAACTGGAAGAAGATGTTCCACCTTCATTCAAAGGATTGTAAGTACTTTTACTTGTTTACTTGTAAGTACTTTTACTTTTACTTTTACTCGTTAATAATCAATGCTTGGCATGTTTCTTTCAAACTTGTGCTTGTTCCATATGAGTTTTTCTGTAGTATATGGATCTATATTTGAGCTAATCTCAATAGAGTAGGAAGTAAATTGTATATTTGTTTGTCCTACATGACCTATCGAGGAGCTCATGATCGAAGCTCAACCAAGACTTTGCAAGGAAAAACGTGGCTAATAAGGTACATATCTTTCTCCTTCTCTTTCATTCATTAGCTTGATTAGATCTAAAAGGAAGTCAATTTCCATGTTAATAACTTTTCTTTCTTGGCCTTAGGAGTCTAGAGACCAAGAGGGAATCCACTTGTCAGTAGGGGGATTCACCTACAATAGAAATTGGTGACTCCACTGGGGAGGAGCTATGATTTTTGTTTCCATTCCCAGATCTTGTTTTGGCCCTTTTCCCACTCATTTGACCCTCTCCATATTGTCATTTTGATTCTTATATTTGTTTGATTTCCTCTTTATGTCATAATGATCACCCTGATTGACTGAACTTTATTGATATTTTAGTTTCTGGGCATTTTTCTGATCTTTTGCAGCATAGCGCTCCCCTTCCATTGCTAGAAAAGCGCTAACACTCCATGGTGGTATTACCCAGAGTGTTGGAGCACTCTGGTGCCCCTTACATCAGAGCGTTATCCCATTTTCACTGAAAATCATCTAGGTTTTCAATTTCTGAAGTTCATTTTTTTTGTTTTTTGCACTTGCTCAGGTTCTCATACTCTCAGTCCATCTTGGTATTGGCTTTCAAACACCTTATTTCTGATAATTCATCCTCTTTTGTTTGGGGTTTTGACATTTTCTTTCCTTGCCTTGAAGCCACTCCTTTTCTTTGCTGACCTAGAGTTAACTTGTTGTTTTCTTCTCCTTTATCTGACTGAGTGAAAACTTTTGTGAGGAAATCCAAAGGTCTGTGAACCTTTTCATTTGATCTTTGAGATCAAATTTCCATCATTTCTCTTTTGTTTGAGGTTTTTTGGTTCTTGTTTGCAATTTGGTTATTTTTGTCCTTCTTGTCTATTTCACGACGAGAGTGTATTTTTTGTTTTGTGTGAGGTTTTCTTTTGATTGTTTAATCATGAAGTCTAATTGAAATTTAGAATTTTTACATCTGATTATCATTCACATATAAACAAAAGGATGTATTTTAGTGATTAATTTGGATATTAGAAGGAATTTTTGAATTTTTTTAGCAATTCATTTGATTTGATTGAGAAATAATTGTATGAGGACATTGCATATTAGTGTTTGGTAATGAAAACAACTTTTCTCCTTCCCTTAAATAGGCATTCATCGAAAGACAAGAATGATTGTCATTTTCTTGTGCATATTTTTTGGGAATTGAGTCATCATGCCATCAGTTTCATTGTCACACAACCTTTGAGTAAAGAACAACTGCAAAATGAACGCTAATTAAAAATTATCTAGAACATTTTTTTTTTTAGGATCTTCCACCAACATTAGACTAGGATCAACACTTTGGATTGGGCTGTGACTACAACTCTCCAAAGTTTTCAAAACAAACATTAGCATTATGAGATAGGGAGAGTCAAATTCAATTATCGTATAGGCTTTCTGGGATCGCCCTCTCACACAGGGGTTACACACGAGGTCGCATTCGGGTGAGTTACGAAGATTATCCCTCCGTGTTTCAACTATTTGTAGTGGTCAGATCATATATTGGGGTTCACTTGAGGGTATACCCACGATTATGTGTGGGCACCTCTTGAGTTGATTTAAGACTTGTTATCCTACCCATACGTTTGGATCGGATTGTCGACTGTACCCGCCCAGGGGATGACTGGAAGTTGGTGTCCTTAGCTTCCATAATCCTTAGGTACTTACATGAGGTGACAGTGAAGGGAAGTCTCACTGTACCTGGGATAGACATTGGTCAAACTCACTTGGGCTCCTTGAAGGGTAAATCCACAATTAATTCATGGAAGCTTGCACTAAGGTGAAAGTCCGTTAAGCAGGTCGCCATTGTAACTGTTCCACCATATCCTAGCCCCTTCTTGAATTGATCACGTGACGGTGGATTTCATCACCAACTAGTACGATCATCGATAGAAGTCTTGTTTTCTTGGTTTTGATTCCTAGATTTTATTAGCGTATGCTGTTTCTTTTTGTTAGTTGGCCCTAGATTTTCAGTGTGTACTGTTATTCTCCAAAATTGAACCTGTAGACAATAAAGGTCTTCGTTGATCATGTAGGATGCAAGGGATTCCTCTAGAAGGTGAACAACCGTTACCTCCTAACCCTCCAGAAGACAACTACCGTGGAGAGGTAGAAAATCAATCTAATGTTGGGAGTGTTGTTGCTCCTTCGTTAGACAATTTAGAAGACTCTTTGGTTATAGTTGAGAATCCCACTCATCGCACTACATATGTGTTAGTAACCCCTCTCGAACCAATTTTGCTTCGTTTAGACTCCCTTGGGAATGTCATAGATGAAGAGGTCCCACAGTGACCTGCGAGAGATTTCACTGACACATATATGCGATCCACAGAACCAACATTTGGTGATGAGTATGGGACTCTTGTTTGTCCTACCAATGCAGTGGATACAAATCCCACACCTTCTCATTCTATATGGAGGACTTCATCAGGATGCGATCTCTATGAGCATTTTTAATCCTTTCGACAACGCTTTAATCTTCATGACCCTCCTATTGAAAGTGGGCCATCTGGTCAAACGATGAATCAACCCATAGATCAGGTCATTAACCCTACTGTTGCATCAACACAAGTCTATCCTAATGTTGGAATCATCACCTCTACTCATTCCTAAGGCACTTCGATCCCTACCCCTACTTTTAAAAAATTTCACTCTAGAGCCCCACATATTCTGCATGATCTTGCTGGGACATCTTTTCACCCGAGAATGCAGACCCTGTCCAGCCAAATACATTCGACTCGAGGGAAACCACCATCTAGCGTACCTATCCCTCTTGGAAGACCATCATCCTATGGCGGGCCTACCCCTCTCGGGGGACAACCCCCTTTTCATGTTCTTCCCAGAGGGAAACCTCCCTTTGCCAGTCATATCCTGGTCGTTAATCCACCACTGGTAGGGTTCAACCTTCATCTGTTGGAAACCCTTCACAATATTGGGGAATATCTTTCAGAGGCACATTTACCCAACCCCATTTTAGGGCACACTCTTATCATAACCCACAAGGATGAGTATCAAATCCTGTTCCTTCTAGACCATCTTATGGACAACCTTATCCGAGTGGCATCCAAAACACCACCTGGAGTCCTCAAGGACAACAACCTTATCCTCCCTATGGGTCTAATGTGTATACGCCTACAGGATATACTCCTTACCCTCCTCAAGGGCACAATGTTCATCCTCTTTCTGGGCAAGAAAATCACCTGTCTTATAATGCTTAGAACCCACCAGGTTATGCAAATGTTTCTCAGCCATCATCGAAACTTATTTATCCTGGTCAGCAACAACCATATGTAGGAGGACCTACTAGTTACAAGTATCCACCTAACCTAGTTTATGGTCCTACTAGTGTTCCTATGCCACACCAGTATCATTCACAAATTAACCGACAACTACCTTTTCTTGCGACTCTGGATCTCCCAGACTTGTCTCGATTAATTAATGATCCTATTTTTCATTCACCGGTTTGGGTTGTTATTCTAGCTAAACTTCCTTCTGATATTCCAAAATTTGATGGAAAATATGGCGAAGATCCAAATAACCATGTAATGACTTTCCATTTGTGGATTTCATCAAACTCCCTCATGGATTATTCTATAAGTTTGCGTCTTTTCCAACAAACACTTACGGGCTCAACAACAAAGTGGTATATTGAACTACCACGTGATTCTTTCCATGATTTCAACTCCCTTTCCATGTCTTTCCTCACACACTTTCAACTACCTATTCGCTACGAGACGAGTACAAAACTCTTGACCTCCCTTCGTCAAACTGACTCCATGCATATCTCTGACCATGAGTGGAGACGATGACAAAGGATGATCAAAGTAATCATTCCTAACATATTATTGGCAGAGTGGTTTACTAAATCACTTTTACCCCCAATCGTTCACGATGTCTCTATGGGTGGCGCGGTCACCGAGGAAGAAACCATTGCTAGGGCTCAGTACTTAGATTTGGTTTATTCACAATCTGGTACTATGTATGATTTTCTTCCAAATGTTGCTCGATCTAATACCGATCCATCTAAACCATCATCCTCATCTCATGCGGATGATGTTATCGGTTCCGTCAAAACTCAATCTACTTACCAATCGACCACACTCTCCTCTACCTCCCCCCAAACTCAGATCTCTGAGGTGAATGCAGTTCAATATTCACCTTCACAACAATCCATAGGTAAGAAGAAGACAAAAAATAAACAAAAACTACCAATAACAATGATAAATAAAAAAATCAAGCTCAAACACCTGCTACCGAAAAGCAACCACAATGGAAACTAAAATTCTTGTGTATCATTTGTGGTGATGATCACTACCCTCGAGACTATCCACATCACAATGAAGTAGACAAACTTTTCACAATGAAGTAGACAAACGTTTCCAGGGAAATTCACAACCTACTATGCTTACTCAGCCTTTTCCACAACAACAATTCATGGTTGCTCAAACCCCCTCTCCTGGGGGCAGTTCTAGCCATCCTCATGATGAGGCCTTGACAAGTGCACATATTTATATGTTTAATGCAATTAATTTGACCACTCTCTCTAAGACATTTGACACACCAGGTAACCCTGACAAAGGAAAAGTCACTAATGGTACCAATACTTTACCAGATCCATCATCCTCCTTCGTTAGTCCTCCATCGGTTAATCCTCCATCTGGACCACTTCAGATTGAGAAACCTACATTCAACTCTATCTTACACCCTCCTAAGAGCACTATCTGTAAATCTACCTTTAATCCTAGTTCACGTTCCACCTAGAACTACAACATTGTTGAATATTTGGCTCAAGCACCGTGTGCTATGTCTACGTTAGAAGTTCTACAACACTACCCTAGTCAACGTAGAACGCTCTTGGCTGCTATTGGAACTATTGATCTTGATTCGTCCAACCATACCATGTTTAACCTAGACAATTACATGTCTCGACTCTCCCACCAACTTGCTTTCCAAGTTTATGTTGTTGTTCACAATCAACAAATCCACTGAACTATTCTAGATGAGGGAGACTCAACTTGTGTCATGTCTTTAGCATGTTGGAAAGTTTTAAAATCACCCTCACTTAAAAAATCCCCAATTATATTACGCACATTAGATGGGTGATGTTTTCATCCCCATGGGATTTTACCGTCTCTGCCCATCCAATTGGGTGGAAAAACTGCCACTGTTGATGTCGAGGTGGTTGATGCTCCCCTTGATTACAACTTGTTACTTGGAAGAAGTTGGTTTTATGCTATGACTGTTGTTGCCTCGTTGGTCTTTCGATGTGTAAAATTTCCTCATCAAGGTAAAATTGTCACTGTTGATTAGTTAGATTTTTGCACGCCCAATGCTCACGCTCCTGCTACCAACAACATTCCTTTCTTAGGAGACCACAAGATCACGTATGAAAGAATTGGTGTTGGCTTGTTGAAATATTCTAGCCTTATGGGTACCTTCTCTACACCACTTCCACCGACTACACATCATATTTCTACCGTCGATATGATTTTGACCACGGTTTATCAATCTTTGGAATCATGTGACCCTTGGATTATATCTAGTCCATTGGAATTCGATGCACTAGGTGACACCATGCCACTTAGTCCAGCCGAAACATCATACATTTCTATCCAATCCGCTTCTTCCTCTTAGGATGAACAACATCTATTGGCACTTGAAAATTACTCGATGCCATCACGGTTAAGTTCCTTGTTGTCTGCGATCGACTACATTTCCCCAATTTTTCCCTGAGATGAATCTATTATGGAAATGTTGAGCATTGACGAGCCTCGGGATGATAACCATCATCGATCCTCTTTTTTTCCTCCTCGTGAAGAAATTTGGGAAGATATACACTCTATCTCCCCTCCTGATGTCGATTTTCCATCATCTCCCATGACTTCAAATTTCGATGATTTGGATCCGGTATTTGGCATGGTGATCTCTTCGGTAGGGATATTTGAGACTGATCTTCTTACCCCTGACGAGACCCTTGAATTTTGTTCCTTCCAGAGTGATTTTCTTCCATCCAGTGAAGATCTCTTGGAATCCATGACTGAGTTTTGTACCTTGACATGGTGTCCTTCTAGCATGGTATTCTCTTGGAAGCCATGATCATGAAGAGTCCACGAGCATAGTTTTTCTTTTCTATGAAAAGCTTGTTAAAAAATGAAACAGAGGTCATGAGGATAGTTTATTTTCTCTGTAGCAAGCTTGTTAAAAAATGAAACATAGGTCACGAGCACAATTTTTCTTCTCTGTGGAAAGCTCGTTAAAAAATGAAACATAAGCCTTGAGCATAGTTTTCCTCTCTGTAGAAAGCTCGTTAAAAAATGAAACAACAATCTGGGGATTGAACCTGGATCCCTGAGCATAGTTCTTTCCCTGTGTCAAGATCGTTCAAAAATGAAACAGTCACCTGTTTTGAACCTTCATTTCATCCACCCTTATCCTTTTTCTCCATCTAGTAGAGAAATTGGTGACAACGTCACAATCGGTGAATGAATTCAAGCTTGGAGGGAATGTCTCTAGCCTTTGATGACCATTCTGGAGTTAAATCACTATCTTTCAAGCTAGGGGAATACCGAGCTTAGTCTTTGTTCTTTCTCTTGCTCGTAAATACATGAGAATGTAGCCGGGTAAAATTTTATCTCTTTTTCGGGCCTACATGGATATACAAAAAAGGAACCCCCTAGAGTCATCTTTGAGCTCTTTTCAGACTCTCTAAATAGGAAAATATTGTCGAGTGATCTTGCTTCCTTTTCCACTCATTCAAAGGTTTGAAAGGGTGTCTTTTGAGTGATAATTTATCTCTTTTTCAGCCTTGTGAGACTAACATTACGAAAAAGGACAACATTGGAGTCATCTTTAAGTTGTTTTCATACTCTCTAAATATGAAAAACCACTGAGTTTACCTTCTCTGGACTCGTTAAACAATCATACATTGAAGGTCCCATATGGGATCGAACCCTTACTTCTTCTAGTTCGTTAAACAAAGGAAGAAGGACTTACCGAAGGTGAGTCATATCGAGCATGTGTTACCCTCCTCGAGATTGTTAAATTAAAAAGAGGTACTCATGTATCTGGATGGGGGGAAAAATTGAAAGAAGCAAGCCAAGCAGGTTTTTGAGAACACTACCTGTAACTCTTATGGTCTCCCTTGAGCAAAAAACTTTGTCTTTGCATGCATTTTAATCCACTGAACCTCTGTACTGAGCCAATCCTCTGAGTTTCTTTTACTCCTTTGGGTCACCTGATGAAAGTCACAACATCCACTGAATCATCAAGTTTTGGGCCATGTTAGGTTTCTACTATTGTGCCTCAGTGTTCAAGGGAAGTATCTGCCTCGAGAGTTAGCCATCACAAATATCTTGTTTCACTACCCATGTCAGTCCATGTTCATTTGATCTACCAATTACATCTCTGTTTCAGTTTCATGTTGTTGATGGGGGATACATCAAGGCCCTCCTTCGACGAGTCTATTCCTGTCGACTTCAACACATTATCCAAGAACTAGACTTAGAAACCAATTAGTACCTTGGGACCTGCATGATCCGTCAGGATTTTTCGAAATGACTTATGGTTGAGTTTTTAATTGCATGCATTAATTGACCATTGGGAAACTTAACGAAAGAACGAGAAAAGAAAAGGAATTATACATCCATTAACATATATGCAGATCTGAAATGCAATGAAAAGCAGCAAACCATAATACACAGGTTGATAACAGAGTTCGACACAACTTTGCCTACGTCTCCGGGCCTTTTCTCTGTGGGGGAGGCTTCTTTATTTCTGTTCGAAAGCTTAATAGTACATATTTACAATTTCGAATGGCTTCTAGACTGATCTGGTCATGTTCGCCCAGATCTCTAGAATCTTGCACAAAAAACAGCACCTGAAACGGATGTCCCGAGCTCTCAGAAACGGTCCGACAACATCTCCTCCTCAACAGCTTCCCTACTTCAAACTGGCTTTGACTTGGCTTTTCCTAAGCATCTTTGCTCTCAAAAACCGTCCAAAAGTTGTCCCCTTGGCCTCAAATAGACCTTGGTTAAATAGTGGGGAAGTTAGTTGTCCATCTCCAACTTCCTCCACGAATTTAGGCTCTAAAAATGCCCAATAACTCCCAAAAATGAGTTAATTACATTAAAAATGAGTTAAACATTAATTAAACCCAAAAGTGGTTGGAAAAACCCACTTTATAACCATAAATTGGTTAAATTTGGGCTTAGCCCCTTAGTCTTGGGTGCACGCTCCTTTGGCAAGGTTATATGGACTCCATATGGCCAAGCACTTAGCCCAAAGGGCTAAGCGCTGGCCCCTCTCCTCCTTTATGCACATAAAACCATACAATATAATTAATATTATGGGTTTTATAACATAAAAAATAATGTGGCGCATTGGTTATAGGACTATTATGAAGGCGCTTAGGCTTAGTGGTTGGTAATGGGTTCAAAACCCAGGGACCCCAAAACTTTTATTTTTTTTAAAACATACCACATTGACTGATGACTGGGTGCCACGTGGCACTTTCCTATTCGACGAACAAATGCCACTTGTCAACCATTGACTGGTCCAGTTGCCTGCCACATGTCTTCCCTGTCAGCAAACCTGCCCAATCGCCATCAGCCAGAGAGTGCCACATCATCTCCTGCACAGTCAGCATGCTGATGTCATCAGCGTTGACTTTTTGACCAGTTGACCTTTGACTTTTTCCCTGTTTGGGCTTCCGATCAGAACGCGATAACTTTCGCATACGGAGTCTGTTTGGCAAAGTAAATATACCGCCGGAATTGAGAAGATGAGATGGATGCAATGGCATTGGTTTCGTCGGATTCCGAGCACTTTCATTTTTGAGCATTTTTCATGCCCTGTCAGGCTTCTGAATCCGATTTCGGAGCACACCTCCCAACAATAAGACCTTTTGCTCCCCAAAAGGTTACTGACCACTCAACAAGCTCGGGATAGGCCACCAGACTTGCTCTTTGTCTCTGAAAGATGATTACATCAGGGGAAGCAAAACACACTGAAGTTGAGACATCCACTTCTGGCAGAACCAAGTGGCTGGTTTCTTTCCTTCACGATGTTCCTCTCGCTTCACCGGTAATCCTTACTCCTTCGTGGGTACATGCAAAGTCCTTTTGTCCTTCCTGGGATGAAGCTCTGGATTAATCTTCCAACAACTAGCCTTTTGATGTCCACTCTTGTTGCAAAACGTACAACGAGTTTTTGGCATCCAGACTTGCTTAACCTTCTCCTTCTTCCATTGTGGACTTGAGCCTTTACATCGTGTTTCCTTCCTGGACGACATAGGTTTCCTGTACAAATTTTGTCTCTTCCAACACTTGGCAACACAATGCTTAGGTGAAAGACAATAAGCACATGGATAAAGTTTCCACAAGTTCCGGTTTATTTGATTATGCTTGTTATAATCAAAAGGAGAATTAACAAAAACTTGACCATTATACCTTCCATGTTGATCTTCACTTTTCTTTGGGGACGACTTGCATTCACTATTGCAACCCTGAAGTGATGCGCCATTTCCCTTGGGGAAGTGTTCTCACAATGTTTTAAGTTGGCCATTTGAAGCATTACTTGCTTCCGAAGATTTGCAACCCATCTTGGAAGACTCTCCAAGGTCCCCTCTTTCATATCCCAATCCTAAGTATTGAGGCCTTTCTTCAACCTCAATGGGATTTACAATGCCTTGACCTCGACGTCCAAGGCCCTTTCCTTTTTCATAACCCATCTTGGTTAATATTCTCAAACCTA
>ML802365.1:275975-318378 GCA_009831015.1 Picea engelmannii
ATGGCCAAGCGCTTAGCCCAAAGGGCTAAGCGCTGGCCCCTCTCCTCCTTTATGCGCATAAAACCATACAATATAATTAATATTATGGGTTTTATAACATAAAAAATAATGTGGCGCATTGGTTATAGGACTATTATGAAGGCACTTAGGCTTAGTGGTTGGTCATGGGTTCAAAACCCAGGGACCCCAAAACTTTTTTTTTTTTTTAAAACATACCACATTGACTGATGACTGGGTGCCACGTGGCACTTTCCTATTCGACGAACAAATGCCACTTGTCAACCATTGACTGGTCCAGTTGCCTGCCACATGTATGCCCTGTTAGAAAACCTGCCCAATCACCATCAGCCAGAGAGTGCCACGTCATCTCCTGCACAGTCAGCATGCTGATGTCATTAGCGTTGACTTTTTTACCAGTTGACCTTTGACTTTTTCCCTGTTTGGGCTTCCGATCAGAACGCGATAACTTTCGCATACGGAGTCCTTTTGGAAAAGTAAATATACCGCCGGAATCAGGAAGACGAGACGGACGCAATGGTGTTGGGTTCGTTAGATTCTGAGAACTTTCATTTTTGAGCATTTTTCATGCCCTGTCAGGCTTCTGAATCCGATTTCGGAGCACTGCATGCCTCAATGGTAGGCCTCCTCAAGTTTGATAGTGGGATTAAATAATTGACCCTTGATTGGATGATTCCATGAATGTTCAACTTCATCTCATTCATTCGCATTCATTTGAATGTACTAGATTACCTTGGGAATCATTGACATCAATGGTGATTCCCCTCGCGCTTGTTAATGGTTTACATCATTGACCGGTAATCAAGTGGTTTCTACCATGTTCGACACCAATACATCTATTCACATGGTTAGATTTTCACTACATCGGGATCGGTAAGAAGACCCTGGGTTGAGTCACTACTCTTATATGTACTTTTCCCAGGTTGCGAAGGAGTTATTTTGAACTATGACACATATACTGTTACATAGATCCACTTTGTGTTGGTCGTGGCTATGTCTTGTCATATCGTAGATCTATTGTGTATTCTTCATGGCTACAATCAGTTCAAGTCATAGGAGTATAGATCCACATTGTATCTACAGTGGCTATACCATTTTGTCAATATAATTATGGATCCACATTGTATTTTATGGTGGCCATACCTAAAAAGTCTTTATCACTCAAGCATAGGTATGCCTACCTTGGGTTTGAAACATGTCATAATATTTGTTTGATGGTTGTGTGCATCCTCTTCCAGTATCTCTACATCCACACCCTTTCTCAAAAAATTCTACAAAGTACTTCAGTCATCATCGTCTTCTAACTTCGTACTTTGGGGGGAAATATGTTACACCTCAAAATTACTCACTTCAATAATGTCGCAAGTGTCGTCATTACCAGTGTTGTAAGTATCACATCTTGTCCGCAAGTGTTTCATCTTGACTACAAGTGTTGCAAGTGTCACAAACATCATATTGCCATATTGCCTATGTCCTGCCTCTAATGACATCATAAATAGACTTAATACACCTCAAAGACTAGTTTTGAAGAAGAAAGATCACCTTACAGGGAGTACAAACCTTTTGCCATTGAAAGAACCACCAAAAAATGTATTTTGGAGAAGAGCGCTCCCCTACCCACTGTCAAGGAGTGCTGGCACTCCCCGAGCCTCTTTGGGTGAGTGTTTGAGCACCCTATGCACCCTTTTGGGGGAGCGCTACCCTTTTCTGAGCAAGTTTTGGGTTTGTTGAGGCAAATAAGGAAAGAATCCCTCAATTCCTGAAGGTATTTGGATTCGCATAGATGGTCAAGGCATGATCTTAGGGAAGATCCTCAACTGAAGGAGAGGAATCCTCAACTTATCCCAAATATCTCTCAATTGGTTCGGCCTCTCCAAGGTTATATAAGGAGGCCTTCTCATGGTGAAAGGTACATGGAGAGAGACTAGAGATTGATACCAAACTTATGATTCTGTAAGTGGTATGAACATAAGAGATTGGAGATGTGACACTTATGATCCCATGAGTGATATGTAATCAAAGAAATCAGTGTAGATTATTTTCTCAAAGGGGTTGGACAAGGAGAACTGGAAGAATCTGTTGCACCTTCATTCAAAGGATTGTAAGTACTTTTACTTGTTCTCATTAATAATCAATGATTGGCTTGTTTCTTTCAAACATGTGCTTGTTCCATATGAGTTTTTTTGCAGTAGATGGATCTATATTTGAGCTAATATTAGTATATTAGGAAGTCCATTGTATATTTTTATCCTACAAGACCTATCAGGGAGCTCAGGATCGAAGCTCAACCATGACTTTGCAAGGACAAACATCACTAATAAGGTACATATATTTCTCCTTCTCTTTCATTAATTAGCTTGATTAGATCTAAAAGGAATTCAGTGTCCATGTTAAGAACTTTTCTATCTTGGCCTTAGGAGTCTAGAGACCAAGAGGGAATCCACTTGTCCGCAGAGGGATTCACCTACAACAACAAGCACT
Source organism: Picea engelmannii (assembly GCA_009831015.1). Lineage (NCBI taxonomy): Eukaryota > Viridiplantae > Streptophyta > Pinopsida > Pinales > Pinaceae > Picea > Picea engelmannii. Next base: position 278,475 of record ML802365.1, read on the forward strand.
GCTCCATTGGAACAATGTCAGGTAATAGTTCGATGGAAGTGCGCAATGTGGGAATTTCACACTTGATGGGGAGTGTGGCTTTGATCCCATGGATGAGATGAAACAGTGTAAAACTTATGGCAGTTTTGACTACCATGCGATAAGCCCATAATGATGAAAACAACATATGATGCCAGTTGGTGTTATATTTTTTGACAGTACGTTGCAACATGGTTTTGAGGACTTTGTTAACAGCCTTGACCTTTTCGTTGGAATGAGGGTTGTATGGGGAGGAAAAATCATGGGAGAATCCTAACTTTGAGGAGAGTTCGATGAATATCTCATTCTCAAATTTATTACCGTGATCGGAGACTAGTTGTAGTGGTATTCTGAAACGAGTAATGATGTGGTTGAAGAAAAAACACATTGTTGTGTTAGAGGTATTGTTGAAGGTAGGAATGTCTTTGGCCCATTTGGTAAAGTAATATACTACCACGATGATGTATTTGTGTCCATTACTAGATGGCGAATTACAAGTCATGAAATCTATGCCCCATTTTCAGAATGCGCTGACAGTGATGACTGGGTGTAGAAGAGCGGGTGGTGCTCGTGCTTTTTTTGCATAGAGCTGGAATTTGTCGCATATTTTGATAGCATGGATGCAGTCATGAAATAGTGTAGGCTAGAAGTATCCTTCTTGAATGATTTTTTGGGCAGTCGAAATACTTGATAGGTGTCCACCACAAGCGCCGGTATGAAAATTGTTCAAGACTCTGTTTTCTTCATTGATGATCAAACATCGACAAAGTATGGTGTCGACCCCACATCGATAAAAAACATCACCGATGAGGAGGTACCGAGGGGCCTGATGGTGAATTCATTGACTATGATCTTGAGAGATATGATACCCAAACTTTTGTGTCCGAAGGTAGATGAGAAGGTTTCCATACCAGGAGTCATCTGAGGGGATGTAGAAGAGGTGTTTGTCAGGAAAATTTGTATTGGCAGGTGAAACTTTAGCATCTGAGGGAAACATCATGATGAGCTTGGAAAGAAAAAGTGATTTCTTACTTTTGGGAGTTGAGAAATATAGGTCATATTCCTAAAGAATGAAGATCCATCAGGAAAATTTTCCATTAATCTGTTGTCGATTAAGCATGTACTGCATGGGGTTGGAATCTTCCATGACTTTGGTAGTGCGAAGGAGGATATAGTGACACAATTTTTAAACTGTGAGGACAACTACGAGGGCTAGTTTCTCATCATGATTGTATTTTAGGTGTGGTCATGAAATATTTTTACTGATGTAGTAAATAACATGCTCGCATCCATCATCCCCTATTTGGACAAGGATTCCTGCTACTGAGACGGCTAAGGCTGACAAGTAGAGGATGTAATCATGATCATAGTTTGGAGGACTAATCAAAGGGGTATTGGATAACGCGGATTTTAAATGATCAAAAACGTTTTAGGCATGGTCATCCCATAGAAATGGGATATCATGACATAGTAAGTGAAGGAAACCATGCGCGTGAGTGGCGTAATCTGGGACAAAGCGTTGTAAAAAATTGGCTTTGTCTTGTAGGCTTTGTAGTTGGCACAAATTCCGAGGTGGTGGAATTTTTGTGATAGCTGGGACCTTGAGGGGGTCCACTGTGATGTCGTGTTGGGAGACTATGAACCCAAGAAGGAGTTCGACGGTGACACAAAATACACACTTGAGGGGGATCAAGTGGATATTCTACTAGAGACATCGTTGAAAGACAACCCGTAAGTTGTCTAAATGTTGAATAGGTTTATTGGATCGAGAAGTGAGGTCATCCAAGTAAGAGAGGATGATGTGAGAAAGATCATGGAAAACATAAGTTATGGCCCATTGAATGTAACACCTACATAACACGATAAGAAAATGTACCCAATTGGGTAGTAAAAGCAGTTTTATATTGATCTTTTGGATGGATTTGGATTTGATTGTAGCCAGAGAACCCATCCATGAAGGACAAGGCCTCATGGCCGGCACAATCATCGATAATTTGGTCGATGAAAGGGGTTGGGAAGTTGTATTTGGGACAAGCATGGTTGAGATCGCAAAATTTGGTGCACATGCGGATAGTGCCCCATTTTTTGTTAACGGGGATGGGGTTGGAAACCCAAGAGGTATACAAAATGGGGTAATTTGTTAATTTTGGCTTTGATAACTACATCTTTGGATGGGTAAAGTGGGATTACGGTATGGGGCAAAATCTGGCCATGTTTTGATGAGATGTTCGACAATAGAAGGATCGAGGCTGGGCATCTTCGTATATGACCAGGAAAAAATGTCTCGGTATTCCTGAAAGAGAGCTTTGTAAGCTGTGAATTCCTAAGGGGAGAATGCGACACCAACGGTGATTTCTTCTATGATTCTCAGTTTGATGGAAATGTCGATTTTGACAGTTGGGGAGATATTGGCCATGTTTCCTTCTTCAAAAGAATCAGGGGTAGGTATAGGGTTGTTGAACCAATCTATATGCCTAGATGGAATAAAATCCTTGGTTTCGATTGCACATATGGAGGCTTGGATAGTAGGGTTAAAGGCTTCCTATGAGAGAAAAAGTGCTCGGTGATGGAGTGAATTCCATGGGAAATAGGGGGTAGTGAGTTCCTCCATGATATCTTCGTCACAATGAAAAATGCAAGAATACAGGGGATCCGTGGTGGTGGCATGGGTGACTATCACAGTGAGATTGCCCTCAAGTGGTGAAGATGTAGAGGGGATATCACAACCATGGTGCGATGGCTCGCTTGACATAAACCAAATGTACAGACACTATGGGGGGTAAACTGTGGTAGGGGGTAAGATTTCCTGGGGGAAATGAACCAGAGAATTGGGATGATTTGGGGGAATATCCTCAGATAGGTTATCCATGAACCATGGAGGGGTGGGAAGTGACTCAGGTTCAGGGGAGGTGATGTGAATAGTATTTGGAGAATGGATAGGGGGAGTCACTTGCATCACATGAGGTGAGGTGGTTGAATGATTTTGAATAAGGGTTACTTGACGAAACCTATATTCAATGATCAAAGGAAACTAGTATGTGAAATGAGCAAGTGAGTCACAAAGAGAGCAAGTGAATATCATCCATTCGGGCACTGAGGTAGATACATAATGTATGTCAGTGATGTGGGTACCCGAAACTGGTGGTGGAGAGGGATCTTGTTGAAAGGTTTGGCATACTATTGTTAGTGTCCAACGAAACTGAGGTAGAGCTAGGAAATGATGAGTGTAGTGGCCATACTCTGAATAGATGGCACAAGTGAATTTGGTTCATAGCCCTTTACTTCTTGTAGTGGGGGATGATGTGGTAGTACTATATGTGCTTGTTGAAGTGGTGAGCAATGTGGTTTCTCGAGGGAGTTGAATCAGATTGCGTAATTCAGGAAGAGAAGGACATCTATTAGTGGGGTGTCCCTCTCTTTCACAAAGTGCGCAAGGAGGTTGAACTCGAGGAGGAAGTGGAGCGGTGGGCTCTTTCTTCTTCCGACTTCCCCCAGCCATAGTAGTGGTACTGGCGATTGGGGGTGAGGGTGGCATGGACAAAGTTAGTGTTGGAATCTGCATTAGGATTCCCTATTATTGAGGAGGGAGGGATGGTTGAGGAACCATCGTGGGTGGGTATAGATACCATACAAGGAAGTCAAGCACTAGATACCATACAAGGAAGTCAAGAACCATGTTGGGAAGGGTAAGCATCGCGACTACCTGAAATGATTGTACTCCCTATGGGGGGTAGAAGAAGGGAGTTTGAGTGATGGCTTGGGGGATTGTCTCCCAAACCGGGATTTTCCCCTAGGGGAGGGGGAAATCGGGGATAAGTGGTGTAGTAGAGTTCTCAAGTAATCCCCGAGGTAAAATTTCTTCAACTAGTGGGACGTCGAGGTTGGCAGAGGTCTCAGTGGGAGGAATGGTGTCTTCGATGCTAGTTCCATTAGAAGATACTACACACACTTGTGTTGAAGGGTGTATGAGAGGTGGTGCTCCATTGTATGCCCCCAACAAGGATGGGTCTTTGAAAATTCCAGGGCCCATATCGATGAGTCAATAAGCATCGAAACTAATGTGAACAAGAGGTAGGACATTATCGATGTTGGTGGAGTGGTTAGGCACATAATGTGAAATTTGGTCGATGGTGATGATTTTCCCGTTGTGGGGGAACATCATAATTCAAAAGAAATAAGAGGCCACTGCCTTCATAGTGTACATGTAGCTACATCCAAACAAGATATTGTAATCGAGCAGGGCGTCGATAACCTCAATGTCGATGAGGATGTTTTTTCCCCCGAGTTCGACGGGGACATTTTGAAAGAGCCCTTCAGGGGAGGATGGTCAACCATCATAATCTCTTAAAGTGATGGTGGATGGTACTAGCTTAGGGGAGCCAAGTTCCTGCCATACAATTTTGCACATGATGTATGTGGATGCACCTTCATCAATGATACACCGATCAACCGTGATGTTTTGAATCTTGATTGGTATCTAGAAGGATACAAAAGTGGGGAGACGAGGTTCCCCACTATCTAGATCAAATGTGATGAGTCTAGTATCAGCTGGGTTGACAACCCCCAAGGTGGAAAGTAAGGATTTACATTGAGTTGGATAGGTTTGGAGGACCTCCAATATAGACATGGTTGGAGGATACTATGCCAAGTCATCGACCAGACTGTAATTGTGTGCTGCCCTATCTTGAGGGTTGTTCACATTTCATTGTAACAGAATGTGAGGCATCTGAATGGGGGGTTCAATGTTAGGGCGTGGAATCATCAAGGGTTGTTTGTTTGTAGCTAGAGCTTCTTCTGAAGTGGTGGCAGTATATTCAGGGGGCACGTTCTATTGAAGACCATGCGTTTGCACAAGAATTTCTTCTTCCCTAGTAAGGAGTATATTGCAATCCATCAGATTTCTAGGGTTTTGATACTATCCCATTTGTGGTGGGGAAGGATGTATGTCTTGTTGGGTATTCATCACACTGTTGGAAGCCATTTCGCATTTTTATCCTATCTTTATAAGATGCCCACACAAGTGTTTTGGAACCCTTGATTTTCATCACAATATTTGAATAAAACAACACTATTATTTCGCGCATTTGCACACCTTCCTTTGTTCTCATTTTTCATGACTGCAAGCGTGAAAACTTTGATTTCGAAGTCACATTAAAATCGTCACTGGATTACTACGGTCACTCTTTTCTATGTGTTCATTGCATTTCCAATTTAATTATAGTCGCATAGTTAGCAAGACACCAAAATCTGTACTCTTTTGGCATTCTTTTGTTGTTAATATGATTTCATTTTTATAAGATTGTGATGATATTATAATGAATGTCATTGAGTCCTTAATACATTGGTGGTTTGATGTTCTATAGTATTTCATTGAATTCCTTGGTGCATTGGTTTCATGAAAACACATTGACATTGTGGTTAGACCCTTGGTGCAATCATTTCATACAACACATACTTGTTATGATCGAACCCTTGGTGTTGATTTCGAAACAATGTTTTGATTTTAAAACCATGCAAACACTATTGCTTGTGAAAAATTTTGGGTCGACTTACCATAGTTTTCGTTAACACATTGCAACAGTGATTTGAATCACCATGTGTGCCGCCGATTGTACATTTGGATATGACTGTCTTTCATGGGTTGATTTCGTTCCATCACCCTCGCACACTTGGACATTAATGCCTCCCTTCTATCCCGGGTTACCTCTGTTGGTTTTCGGGGAAGCCTGTGAGCTATCGGTCCTGCGTATACCCTGTCCAAACCCTTGACCGTTTACCCTGCCCACTGTGTATTCTGTTCTATGGCACTTGTGGTGCACATAGAGCCTAATGGAAGCCAAACACTCTTGCTATTCGACAATGCTCATGAGGATTTGGAAAATAGTGGCTGGTTGGTGTTTATTCAAATATTTGAGGGTTTCAACCTTTCGGTAGCCCAACAGTTCGCCCTCACCTTCGACAGATGCAGGACTAAGGTCAGAGACATGTAGCTCGAGCTAAATGAGGAATTCCTAAGCTCAGCTACAGGACTACCAGCTACAGGGAAAAGGTGGTTTAAAAATTCCAAAGTAGACAAAGTACCGTGGCCACTCCTATTCACATCAAGAAAGATTGTTAGCTGCAATAGAGGTATGCCTGTCACTACCCTCAAACCCAGGTGGCACGATCTTTTGGCAATTGTTAAGAAGTTTGTGTCCTGCGAAGGTCGTTATGGCTTGGTATTTCTGTATCATCTTCGGTTATTGATGAATTTTATAGACTACCCTCTGAATATGCCACATTATCTCTTACGTAGTCTGTACAAGATGTCCAAACGATTTAAGCATGAGAAGGCTGATAGAATCCTTTTCCATCACTGCTTGATCAAAGTTATTATTGTTCATCATTTAAGCCTTAGTGGTGACTCTTGGCAAGCCTTCCTATCAAGGAATGGCTTTGCCACCCCCAAGTGTGTTCTAATGGATAAATTTGTGGTCACTGAAACACTGGTTGATCCAACCGTGCCACCTCCTACCCTTTTACCCCCTGTCAAACCCTCAAATTTCCCCGACATGGACCTACCCAATACCATGGCCAACCCGTGTGCTAAAGACAATACTAAGGCCATCAAGAGGCCTGTGAGGAAGAAAGGCAAATGTGATACTATTGTCAATAGTAAGGGAAAGAAAAATGCACGATGGATATCGAGATGTGCTCAGAACAAGCCTAAATAGAGCACTGACCAAAAGCCTATCGTCTTGAGCGAGGATTTAGACTCGGAGATTGAACGTTTCCTAGCCGAGGAATACCCCTACTCTCATGGCCTCTACTCTATGGAACCCTATGACTATGTCTCCAACTTACCTCCATGCCTCAAGAACAACCCTAACTACCCGGGAATTAAGCTTCACAATGAAACCCTTGGTAACTTGAAATAACCCTCGCATGTAATGCCAAAGCCCGATCAACCATCGTGTACTCAATGTAATTCTTGGCTTGAACATTATTACACTGATGTTCCACTGTTGCAATCTAAGATCAAATCATTAGAAGAACAAGTCACTGTGTTGTCAAAGGAGAACGACAAGCTACAAGCCAACGAGAAGAAACAAAAAACCACCAGTTCAATTGTCTTCAGAAATGTCGAGGCAGCAATGGCCTTTGTCAATTCAAATTTATCATGATCGAATCATTTTATTACTACCCAGGTATGTATTTCGACATCGATTTTGCTTTATGAGTTGGTTTGAATTAATATAACCGATTGGTTTTGCTTTCAATTAGTTCTGTTCGTTTTAATAGATTCAAAATGATTCTGTTATTTTCGAATTACCAAAAATGATTTCGTTATGAATCATGTACAGAAGATTTGTTTTCTAAACTCGGACACAGCTATGATTTGGTTAATGCAATTTTATTGTTCTCGGATTAGTATAAACAATTGATTTGTTTTCGATTCTGTTTGGTTTGCTTTTGAAACAATTCTGTACATTTGAATTAGGGTAGTCGATTGGGTTTGCTTTCGTTTAGTTCTGTTCAAATAGATTCAAGAAACGATTATGTTTCGTTTTGAATAAATATTTTCGTTTTGGATTATGATTACATTCGACCTGTACAAAAGATTTGTTTGCTAAAATCGTGTAGCTATGTTTTGATTGATACGATTTTGTATTAGTATAATGATTGTGTCGGCCCCGAGTTAGTTCGATTCATTTCTGTTTGGTTTGATTTGCAAACAATGCTACGTGCCTTGAATTAGCATAATTATTTGTATGAGTTGGATTAATATCAAAGACATATTTGATACGGCTATGTTAGTTTGGAATTAAAAAATGATTCTATTGAGTGTTGGATTGACATATTATGTCTATATTGAATTCTTACCAAATATTTTCTTGATATTCGTTTAGGGTCTGTTTCGATCGAAATAGATTCAAACACGATTTCGTTTTCTCTCAATTAGCATAGAAGTTTTGGTTTAAATGATTCTCTTTGTTTTCAATTAGCAATTAAAGATTTGTTTAATAGTTCGAATGTATTTCTTTTAGTTTTGGATTGATTTAAAATGGTCCTGTTTTCAAATTAGACCAGCTACAGAATCATGAGATTCTGTAGCTAGTCTTAAAATTTAGATTTTTGTTAATTTTACCAATGAAACATTATCTAAACTTGTCTATTCTTGTCCACCTGCAGGTACCTACGAATTTCAATGGCAAATTGGGCATGCTGTGGCAGTTTAGAAGATACTTGTTGTGATATAGTTTTGTTTTAAGTTGTTGTTTATAGGCAAAAATAGGGACTTGGGAGATTATTCCCAGATTTTTTGTAAACTGTTTTTGATAATTCCCACTGGGATGTTTTACCCTGTGGCCTTTAAATACCTGTTATTTTTTGTAATGAACAGATCATCACTGTTGGGAGAACAAGACTATGGATTTATATTGATACAGACTCGAATGGAAGTGGATCTTTTGTAACAGCTTTAGCTTTCAATTTATCATACTTTCGTTCAGGGTTTGTGCATTTTAATTTGTGATTAAGTCATTGACTACTTTAGATATCAAGACTTGTTACAGGTTAATGCGTTGTGATTTAAATTCTGTCCATGTCTTATGTATCTCAGTTTTAGTACAACAATTACTCTATTTCAATTTAATGAATAAAGGTTTATCTTTTTCGTTAATTGAATTGTTCTGTACAAATCTTTGCACAGGAATTTATTTGACTCCAATGATTTGTAAATTATAAGATTGTTGTCATTTTTTATGTCTTGTTTGTCTTGTCGTTTATATTCAAAGAGCACTGCTTCTTCCTGTTTACAAGAAGCTCGTGGAAAATCTGGTGCGGGTTTCCTCCCATCGAACAACTGAATTAGATACTTTGCACGTGACAAATTGGAAAGCTTTATTATAGGTTAGTTTATTAGTGTTATTTAAGTAGTTTAGATAGATATATATAGTTCAGATTTATAGTTAGGATTATTATTTCATTTTCTCAACTTAGATAGTTTTCATTTTATTTCTTTCTCATATAATTATAAAATTCAAAAAATAATAGCCTTGTTGTCATAGGACAACTCACAAATGGTTTTTTCAGGTTTTCGATTTAAAATCTGTAATATTTAAATATTGTACATTTGTAGTTGGATCTAATTCTGTTGATAATTGGACATTTAATTTCATAGAAGTATTGTTGTATAATATTCGATAATAGACTGTATATATATATTTCAGATTTGTTTATTAGTTTGTTTTAATTGTTGTTTTCATTTAGATTAGTTCCTTTAGTTAGTTTCCTTTCGTTTTCCTAGGACTTAGATCGGCCAATGGAGCCGCTAAACCCATCGGGGTGGATCATCCCAAATGGCTTGGGCTATTTAGACAACCCCAGACCGGATCCACTTCTCCAGTTGACGAGCGTTCATTTTCACCCATCAACAAATGGCGCTAGAAGGAGGGCCTGAAATTTATTAATGGCACGAGGCGGTCGTAAGACTGCTCCACCACCTAACCACTCACCTATAGTGACAAGAATCCATTCAAATGACAACATCCCCCCTTAAATAGCAACCACATCAAACAACGATCTACAGATCACAGTTGAACCAACAACCCCAAATCCTACAGGTGGTGACGTACAAGAGATTGTTCGCCAATCTCTCTTGAGAACACATAGTGCCTTCGCCCGTTTAAGGCAACCAAATCAGCCTTTGGACCAACCTTTAGATTTATTTGATATCAGAGAACAACTTGGAGGCACTAACCTCACTTTAAACCCTACATATCCAATCCTCACTCCTGTTGCAGGAGGAACTGGAATACCACCCTCACCACCTCCATCACCTCCTTCTTCTTCGGGAGAAGACTCTTCTGACGAAGGCAGTTCCCCTTCTCAACCTTCCACACTGCCTACACCAATGGCCAACCAGAACAATCCTGCCAGACCTTGGCTTGACCAGGATGCAGTAGCCATACCTGGGCCTCAGCATCCCTTACCCAAACATCCAGAGAAGTGGCTTCCCAAGTTTGACCCTGACTCTAAACAGATCACAAAAGATCACATTAAAAAGTTTATGTTAGCCATTAGACTCCGTAATGTCGAGCACGAAGACGTAGTCTGTAGGTTTTTCCCCTATACTTTCGAGGGCAATGCCTCTACCTGGTATTTTTCCCAGCAACCCCATACCATCGTGTCTTGGGAAAAGTTCGAGTCATGCTTTCTGGAAAAATTCAGAGTTGATAAGTCCCCAGAATTTCTAGTTATGGAACTTTCTAGCTTAATAATGAACCCAAATGAGAAAATTAAAGACTTTAATCAAATATTCTTAACACTAAAGAATCGAATCCCTACTGATTCAATTCCTGCCGAGAATCTTATCATAGCATACTATACTAAAGCCTTGCATCAAAGTATAGCCATTTGGGTTAAACGATCTAAGAAAGCCGCGTTGTTAGAAGCCTTCGAAGAGGCCAGCCAGATTGAAAAATACATCCTTAGTTTAAAAGACACTACTACCAACGAAACAAAAACTAGTTCATCTTACAAAAAGAAGATCGAAATCCTCCCTAGACCTGCTCAAAATAAAACACAACCTGAAAGCTCAGATTTAGAAAACTTAACTAAAGTCGTTCAAAAACTGTCAAATCAAGTTATAGATTTGAAAAGGACAGCCGAAGAAGCTTCTTCGAGCAAAGGGCCTTACAAACACCCATTTAGGAAGCCTTTTCCCACCAACCGACCTAATCCAAATACCGAGGGCCTTAATCTAGAAAGTCTACAATTCGCCCTTCAAACAATTCTAGAAGCCCAAGATAACTTGATGCCTCCTGAGATTCCTGAGGAGGTTGTTGAACAATAGACAGTTGAAGAAGAAGAATCTTCTCTGAACATTTTTGGACACTTCTCGGATAGCATCTTTCAAGCTAACTTCGAGACAGTACATCCCTACAATACTAGGAGTAAGACAACAAACAAACCTTCTTTCGAAAACACTACGAATTTGCCCCCAAAGCAATCGAAACCAGCTGAGACTAAACAGAGTCATGTAAACCCCAACTTAGATTATGATTTAGTTGAAGATATTAAAAAGTTAAGGGCTAACATTTCTATTTATGAGTTATTAAAATTTCCATTTCTGCTACAAAAAATGTTACAGAACATCGCAGAGAATAGCAAAAATGGTAATTCAAGCAGTAACAAGGTTGTTCAGAACAAAGCTCCTCAGAAGAATTTCGCTAAGAGTAATCCTGATCCTCATGATAAAGGAAGCCTTCCTGTAAATAATGTAACAAATGTAGATAAATTAGCTTTAGAAACCACGAGTAAAAAGCCACAAACTTCCACACTTAGTACTCATAGAAATGTACCTCCATTTTTGTTAATTTTCGAAATCTTTAATAAAAACGTGCATAATTGTATGGTAGACTCAGGAGCATCATCCAATGTGATGCCATGGTTTGTATGTCAAAAGATTAATGCTGAAGTTGAACCATCCACTTTAAAAATCATCCAACTTGACCGAACTAGTGTAAAATTCATAGGCGAATTAAGGAATGTGCTTATAAGATTATCGTCTAACCCCAAAGTTCATCAAGTGATTGATATTATTGTTGTGGATATTCTATAAGTGTATGGTCTATTTTTAAGCAGGGACTGGTCAAATCATCTACACGACTATTTCACAACAGATTGGTCTCACCTGTGGCTTCCAGAAAACGGCAAGCCCAACAAAATCAAGGTAAATCGTGAACGCTACCTTAAGTTCACGGTCACAGATTTGAATGATCCCAATGATCCATTTACACCTTCTGCCGATTCACCCAAAATACAAGGGATGGATACCTTTTTTGGCAATTCTATGGCCGAGACTTTAGCTATCACCAACCCAGAACAACAATCTGAGATTGTCGCATATGTGCAGCCAACAACTTCTACACAATGGTCTCATGCACCCGATAAAAATCAAATTTGGTCTCTTTACTTTGACGGGTCGAAGTCCAAGGAAGGAGCAAGTGCAGGTTGTGTTATTATTGATCCGGCAGGTAACAAAACTTTGATTGCATGTAGGTTAGAATTTGAATGTACTAATAACACAACAGAATATGAGGCTTTATTGCAGGGCCTCAGAAAAGATTTAGATATGAACATTCAAAACTTGATTGTCTTTGGTGATTCCGAAATCGTGGTTAGACAGGTAAGAGATTCTATCCACTGTCTATCTCCACATCTTAAAAGATACCAATCCAAGGTATGGAATTTAATGAATAAGTTTTCTGCTTTCAATATAAATTATATTCCTAGATTGAATAACTCTAAAGCTGATCTATTAGCTAATGTAGCTTCCAAACTCTTTCCTGTAGAAGGATTTTCCCCGAATGCATTCTCCATTGAACTATTTTTCAGGCCATCCGTTCCCGACAACATCAGGAATTGGAGAGTCTTCGACGACGATCAACAAATTATTAGCTTCCTGCATATGGAAGAAACTTTTCAAGGCGCGGTGATTGATGAATGCACTCATGACGACAATTTGTGTGATTTCACGGTAATACCAGATATGAGAACTCCTGAATCTTCATCGGACATGGTAAATTCGATCTCTAAGTCTGTAGTTAGATTAGAAAATTTTTACAATCTTCAAGATAAATTCAAAAAATTGGTCAACTGTAAAACCAATAGTTCCTCGTTATCATATGAAAAAGTAAACTTAGGAACTGATGACAATCCACAGTGCATTAATTTAGGGGTGGGGTGTTCTCAACAAGAAAAAGCTGCATTTATTAAATTGTTTAAAGAATTTAAAGATGTTTTTGTGTGGACGTATGATGACCTTAAAAATTTCGACCCTAACATCATACAACACGTCATTCCCATGAAACCTCAAACCTTGCCCTTTCAACAAAAGTTAAGAAAAATGCACCCTAAGCTCGAACCGACCATCAAAAAAGAATTAAATAAAATCTTGAATGCTAAGATAATTTTCCCAGTTAGGCACACTCAATGGGTTTCTAACCTTGTCCCTGTCCAGAAGAAAAGTGGGGAAATTTGACTATGCGTTGATTTCCGAAACCTTAATAGAGTGTCTGATAAAGACAACTATCCTGTCCCACCCATGGAACAGATACTTCAACAGGTATCTGGTTCTGAGAGACTATCCTTATTGGATGGTTTTTTAGGGTACAAACAAGTCCTGATGTCTCCTCCATACCAACTTAAAACTACCTTCCGCACTCCATGGGGCACCTACGCTTATCGAAAAATGCCCTTTGGATTGATTAATGTCGGTGCCACTTTCCAGAGAGAGATGGACATCGCTTTCCGAGGATTAATCAATTAGTCCATCGTAGTTTACTTAGATGATGTTACTGTATTTTCTAAAAACAAAACTGATCATCTAGCTCATTTAAGAGTTGTTCTACAGCGGTGTCGTAAATACGGCATTTCCTTGAATCCTAAAAAATATATATTCGCAGTAGAACAAGGTAAACTCTTAGGATTTATTGTGTCAAGCAAAGGGATGATTATCGACCCCGAAAGGACTCAAGTCATCTCGAAACTTCCCCCTCCTAGATCCAAAAAGTCTGTGCAGTCTTTCTTAGGCCAGATAAACTTTGTCAAGAGATTCGTCCCCAGTTTCTCCGAAATGGTCAGACCTTTAAAAAATTTAATTAAGAAAGGCACTCAATATCATTGGGGACCCTTAGAAAACCAAGATTTTAATGCAATAAAAAATGCCATAATAGACGCTCCTTCTCTCATGAGCCCCGAATTTTCGCAAGATTTCACAGTCTACACATTTTCTTCTGACCACTCCTACGCTGCAGTCCTAACTCAAAAGAACGCCGAAAACAATGAAGTACCCATTTCCTTTATGAGATCTTCTTTGAAAGGCGCGAAAATTAATTACCTAGCGGTAGATCAGCAATCCTACGCTGTTTTCAAAGAAGTCAAGCACTTCCGGTCTTATCTTTTGAAATCTAGGATGAAAGTTATTGTCCCTTACCCAGCCATCAGGAACTTGTTAGTGCAGAAAGAACTAGGTGAAAAGAGGGCGAACTAGGTTACCTCCTTATAGGAGTATGACATAGAAATTACCCCAGCTCAAATACTGAGAGGCCAAGGGTTATGCAAGTTAGTTGTTGATTCAACAGTGGGACAATAAGAAGAGAACGATAGGTCAAACCTAGGACAACACAATCAAAATGCAATCTGTTGTGCACAAAACTCTGTTAGTCTATGGTATGACGATATAAAATTTTGTCTTGAATATGGATCATCCCCCCGTCACCTGTATCCCACTAAAAGAAGAGCGTTAAGATTAAAATCTTCCTCCTTTCATTTGGTTAATGGTATTCTGTTTCGTCAAAATTTTGATGGAGTACTAATGCGTTGTCTTGAGAAAGACGAAGCAGAAAAAGTCTTACTAGAGTTGCATGCAGGAGAAGCTGGTGGGAATTTTGGTGGTGACACCACTGCCCATAAAGTTTTGAGAGCTGGTTATTACTGGCCCACACTTTTTAGAGACGCCCATGCCTTGTGTCGCAAGTGTATTATTTGTCAAAAAGCATCAGGGCGGTTACAGAAACCAGCCTTTCCTTTGCAGCCTGTTTCAATAGACTCCTCTTTTCAGCAGTGGGGCCTTGATATTATAGGTCCAATCAATCTGTCGTCCTCACAGTAGCATAAGTTTATCATAACATCCACAGATTATTTCACTAGGTGGTCTGAAGCTGCCGCATTAAGAACTGCGAATACCAGTCAGGTAATTGCCTTTTTAAATTCGAATATTATCTCTCGTTTTGGTATCCCTGACTGTTTAGTATTCGATAACGCTTATAATATTTTGTCTCTTGAGATGAGTGAGTTCACTTTAGAAAAAGGAATTAAATTGATGTATTCTACCAGCTATTACCCCCAGGTCAATGGATTGGCAGAATCAACAAATAAGAATCCGATTAAAATCATCAAGAGAACGGTATCCGAGAATCACAAAAACTGGCATAATGCGTTGTTAAATGCAATTTGGGCTGATAGGGTAACACCAAAAACTGTTGTAGGTAACTCTCCCTTATTTAGCGTTTATGGCAGAGAAGCAATTTTTCCACCACACATTCTTCTTCCCTCACTACAGCTATCACAAAAAATACAAGAAGAGGATTGCCCCCCTTTGGAAAACTGAATTAACGCCTTAATGAAGCTAGAAGAGGTAAGAGCCCAAGCTAAACGTAAGTTAGATTAGCATCAACTAGTGGTCAAGAGCTGGTTTGATTCTAACTCTACCTCTGATAGGAACTTCGAAGTAGGTGACCTTGTCTTGAAGTGGGATAAGCCGCATGAGGGAAAGGGAGAGCACACAAAATTTCAAAACTTATGGCTTGGACCATTTTTAACTGCTGCGAAATTGGGTCTCAGCTCTTTCTGATTACAGAGTCTCGAGGGGCAGCCAGACACCTATTCGGTGAATGGCCAAGCTCTGAAAAGATATTTCGCTTGATGACAACCTTGTGTATACTGTGTACATATTTTCTTTTGTTTGCTTTTCTTTTACTGTTTTGGTTTTAATTTTTTTTTCCTTGTACTTATCAGCTTTTATTTTTGGAAATACGCATACCTGATTTTTGGAACTATTCAGACAAAGAAAACAGAAAATTCTTTCACTAAAATGACCGCTAAAAGATTGTATAAACATCAATCATATATCTGTGTTGAGAAAACACTATTGTTTGAAAGAAGTTAACTGATTTCGATCTGTGAGTAAAGCCTGTCATGATCATCTATTATCTTCTTACGTTGTCCCTGTTCATTAAAGGAACAACTCAGAAGATGTCTCCCTTCCTTAGAAAGTTGGCTCTGTAAATAAACCATCTCTAGATCTTAATGAAGGACAGTTCTAAAAAATTCTGTTGAGGTCTGTAAAAGATATGTTAAAATATCATAATTTTCAGCGTCACCCCGCTCAATTATATATCTTTAAAAAACAAAATAAATCATTAAAAGAGCTGTGGGAAGTTCTTGTAAACTCGTCGGGATGCTGAACAGGTCTGCTGGCAGCGGGTAAATGCATGCATGATGCCAAGACAACTTCATCGGGGTACTGAGCAGGCTCGTTGGCAGTGAAGCAATGTCGGGTATATGAAAATTCGTAAATATGAAACCTCTTAACCTTAACATGTCCTTTATTCTGATCTGGAACTTCTTGGCAGGATACGGATATCAGAGTGGGTTAAATGGAAACCCTGTCGAGGCTATGGACACCAGCTAGCAGCAGTGGCCCTGTCAACAATATTGGATATTTTATCTTTAATATCGTGGCTCACTTATCTTAAGACTGTTATCAATTTTCATCCTTTAAACATTGCTGGAATATTTGATTAATAATGATGTTTAAACAATTTTCTGGTTGTTTTTTAGTTTGAATTATTCTTGTTATCATAATCTAAATTTGTTCTTTTGGCAGAGATAACTGCTTCTACCAGTGTGTCGCCATTGTTGGCAGCCATATCGCATTTTCATCCTATATTTATAAGATGCCCACACAAGTGTTTTGGAACCCTTGATTTTCATCGCAATCTTTGAATAAAACAACACTATTATTTCGCGCATTTGCACACCTGCCTTTGTTCTCGTTTTTCACGAATGCAAGCGTGAAAACTTTGATTTCGAAGTCACATTAAAATCGTCACTGGATTACTACGGTCACTCCTGTCTATGTGTTCATTGCATTTCCAATTTAATTATAGTCACACAGTTAGCAAGACAGCAAAATCTTTACTCTTTTGGCATTCTTTTGTTGTTAATATGATTTCATTTTTATAAGATTGTGATGATATTATAATGACTGTCATTGAGTCCTTAATACATTGGTGGTTTGATGTTCTATAGTCTTTCATCGAATTCCTTGGCGCATTGGTTTCATGAAAACACATTGACATTGTGGTTAGACCCTTGGTGCAATCATTTCATACAACACATACTTGTTATGATCGAACCCTTGGTGCTGATTTCGAAACAATGTTTTGATTTTAAAACCATGCAAACACTATTGCTGGTGCAAATTTTTGGGTCGACTTACCATAGTTTTCGTTAACACATTGCAACAGTGATTTGAATCACCATGTGCATCGTCGATTGTACATTTGGATATGACTGTTTTGCATGGGTTGATTTCGTTCGTTCACCCTCGCACACTTGGGCATTAATGCCTCCCTTCTATCCCGGGTTACCTCTGTTGGTTTTCGGGGAAGCCTGTGAGCTATCAGTCCTGCGTATACCCTGTCCAAACCCTTGACCGTTTACCCTGCCCACTGTGTATTCTATTCTATGGAACCTATGGTGCGCATAGAGCCTAATGGCAGACAAACACTCTTGCTATTCGACAATGCTCGTGAGGATTTGAAAAATAGTGGCTCGCTGGTGTTTATTCAAAGATTTGAGGGTTTCAACCTTTCAGTTGCCCAACAGTTCACCCTGAACTTCGACAGATGTAGGGCTAAGGTCGAATACATACAACTCGAGCTAAATGAGGAATTCCTAAGCTCAGCTACAGGACTACCAGCTACAAGGCAAAGGTGGTTTAAAAATTCCAAAGTAGACGAGGTACCATGGCCGCTCCTATTCATATCAAGAAAGACTGTTAGCTGTGATAGAGGTATGCCTATCACTACCCTCAAACCCAGGTGGCATGATCTTTTGGAAATTGTTAAGCAGTTTGTGACCTGCGAAGGTCATTATGGCTTGGTATTTCTGTATCATCTTCAGTTATTGATGAATTTTATAGACTACCCTTTGAATATGCCACATTATCTCTTACATAGTATGTACAAGATGTCCAAACGATTTAAGAGTGAGAAGGATGATAGCATCCTTTTCCATCACTGCTTGATCAAAGTTATTATCGTTCATCATTTAAGCCTTAGTGGTGACTATTGGCAAGCCTTCCTATCAAGGAATGACTTTGCCATCCCCGAGTGTGTTCTAATGGATAAATTTTTGGTCACTGAAACATTGGTTGAGCCAGCCGTGCCACCTCCTACCCTTTTACCCCCTGTCAAACCCTCGAATTGCCTCGACATGGACCTACCCAACACCATGGCCGACCCGTGTGCTAAATACAATACTAAGGCCGTCAAGAGGCCTGTGAGAAAGAAAGGCAAAGGTGATACTGCTGTCAACAATAAGGGAAAGAAAAATGCACGATGGATATCGAGATGTGCTCGGAACAAGCCTAAACAGAGCACTGACCAAAAGCCTATCGTCTTGAGCGAGGATTCAGACTCGGAGATCGAACGTTTCCTAGCCGAGGAATATGCCTACTCTCATCGCCTCTGCTCTATGGAACCCTATGACTATGTCTCCAACTTACCTCCATGCCTCAAGAACGACCCTAACTACTCGGGAATTAAGCTTTACAATGAAACCCCTGGTAACTTGAAAGAACCCTCACCTGTAATTCCAAAGCCCGATCAACCATCGTGTACTCAATGTAATTCTTGGCTTGAACGTTATTACACCGATGTTCCCCTGTTGCAATCTAAGATCAAATCATTAGAGGAATGAGTCACTGTGTTGTCAAAGGAGAACGATAGGCTACAAGACAATGAGAAGAAAGAAAAAACCATCGGTTCAATTGTCTTCAGAAATGTCGAGGCAGCAACGACCTTTGTCAATTCAAAGTTATCATGATCGAATCATTTTCTTACTGCCCAGGTATGTATTTCGACATCGATTTTGATTTATGAGTTGGTTTGAATTAATATAACCGATTGGGTTTCCTTTCAATTAGTTATGTTCGTTTTAATAGATTCAAAATGATTCTATTATTTTCGAATTACCAAAAATGATTTCGTTATGAATCATGTACAGAAGATTTGTTTGCTAAACTTGGACACAGCTATGATTTGGTTAATGCGATTTTATTGTTCTCAGATTAGTATAAACGATTGATTTGTTTTCGATTCTATTTGGTTTGCTTTTGAAACAATTCTGTACGTTTGAATTAGGGTAGTCAATTGGGTTTGCTTTCGTTTAGTTCTGTTCAAATAGATTCAAGAAACGATTTTGTTCCGTTTTGAATAAATATTTTCGTTTTGGATTATGATTACATTCGACCTGTACAAAAGATTTGTTTTCTAAAATCGTGTAGCTATGTTTTGATTGATACGATTTTGTATTAGTATAACGATTGTGTCGGCCCCGAGTTAGTTCAATTCATTTCTGTTTGGTTTGATTTGCAAACAATGTTGCGTGCCTTGAATTAGCATAATTATTTGTATGAGTTGGATTAGTATCAAAGATAGATTTGATACGGCTCTGTTAGTTTGGAATTAAAAAATGATTCTATTGAGTGTTGGATTGACATATTATGTCTATATTGAATTCTTACCAGAGGTTTTCTTGATATTCGTTTAGGGTCTATTTCGATTGAAATAGATTCAAACACAATTTCGTTTGCTCTCAATTAGCATAGAAGTTTTGGTTTAAATGATTCGCTTTGTTTTCAATTAGCAATTAAAGATTTTTTTAATAGTTCGAATATATTTCTTTTAGTTTTGGATTGATTTAAAATAGTCATGTTTTCAAATTACACCAGCTACAAAATCATGAGATTCTGTAGCTAGTCTTAAAATTTAGATTTTTGTTAATTTTACCAATGAAACATTATCTAAACTTATCTATTCTTGTCTACCTGCAGGTACCTACGAATTTCAATGGCAAAATGGGCATGTTGTGGTAGTTTAGAAGATACTTGTTGTGATATAGTTTTGTTTTAAGTTGTTGGTCATAGGCAAAAATAGGGACTTGGGAGATTATTCCCATATTTTTTGTAAATTGTTTTTGATAATTCCCACAGGGATGTTTTACCCTGTGGCCTTTA
Source organism: Picea engelmannii (assembly GCA_009831015.1). NCBI lineage: Eukaryota > Viridiplantae > Streptophyta > Pinopsida > Pinales > Pinaceae > Picea > Picea engelmannii. Next base: position 298,345 of record ML802365.1, read on the forward strand.
AATACTTGTTATTTTTTGTAATGAACGGATCATCACTATTGGGAGAACAAGACTATGGATTTATAATGATACAGACTTGAATGGAAGTGGATCTTTTGTAACAGCTTTAGATTTCAATTTATCATAGTTTCGTTCAGGTTGTGTGCATTTTAATTTGTGATTAAGTCATTGACTACTTTAGATATCAAGACTTGTTACAGGTTAATGTGTTGTGATTTAAATTCTGTCCATGTCTTATGTATCTTAGTTTTAGTACAACAATTACTCTATTTCAATTTAATGAATAAAGGTTTATATTTTTCGTTAATTGAACTGTTATGTACAAATCTTTGCACAGGAATTTATTTGACTGCGATGATTTGTAAATTATAATATTGATGTCATTTTTTATGTCTTGTTTGTCCTGTCGTTTATATTCAAAGAGCACTGCTACTTCCTGTTTACAAGAAGCTCATGGAAAATCTGGTGCGGGTTTCCTCCCATCGAACAGCTGAATTAGATACTTTGCACGGGACAAATTGGAAATCTTTATTACAGGTTAGTTTATTAGTGTTATTTAAGTAGTTTAGATAGATATATATAGTTCAGATTTATAGTTAGGATTATTATTTCAATTTCTCAGCTTAGATAGTTTTCATTTTATTTCTTTCTCATATAATTATAAAATTCAAAAAATAATAGCCTTGCTGTCATAGGACAACTCACAAATGGTTTTTTCAGGTTTTCGATTTAAAATCTGTAATCTGTAAATATTGTACATTTGTAGTTGGATCTAATTCTGTTGATAATTGGACATTTAATTTCATAGAAGTATTGTTGTATAATATTCGATAATATATTGTATATATATATTTCAGATTTGTTTATTAGTTTGTTTTAATTGTTGTTTTCATTTAGATTAGTTCCTTTAGTTAGTTTCCTTTCGTTTTCATGGGACTTAGATCGGCCAACGGAGCTGCTAAACCCGTCGGGGTGGATCATCCCAAATGGCTTGGGTTATTTAGACAACCCCGGACCAAATCCACTTCTCCAGTTGACGAGTGTTCATTTTCGCCCATCAACACACACCTTAGTGTGGAATAGGGTTTTGCAACACGGTGTGGGGTGTTTGTTGCAAATAATGTTGTGAGGCTTGCTGAGGGGTAGTTGATGCTGGAGGATGTGGCACATTCATGGATTCTTTCATCTGTTTGAAGTCGACAATTTGGGGGAAATGGTGAGTGTAATTTCCATTATCACCACAAAAAGAAGAAGGGAAGTTTGTCCGAAGGTTTTTGTTCTTGTTCCTCCCTTGGCATTTTGTTGTTATCATTCCCTTGGGGGTTCTGGTTAGCCTAATTTTGGTTTCCCCCAGTGTTACACCTCAAAATTACTCACTTCAATAGTGTCACAAGTGTCATCATTACGAGTGTTGTAAGTGTCGCATATTTTCCACAAGTGTTGCATTTTGAATATAAGTGTTGCAAGTGTCACAAACATCATATTTCCATCTTTCCCATGTCGTTCCTCTAACAACATCACAAAGACACTTAATACACCTCAAAGACTAGTTTTGAAGAAGAGAAGTCACTTGACAGGGAGTACAAACCTCTTGCCATTGAGAGAACCAGTAAAAAATGAATTTTGGAGAGGGTCTCTCGCCTACCCACTGTCATGGAGTGTTGGCGCTCCCTAAGCCTCTTTGAGGGAGTGTTTGAGCACCATGTGCACCCTTTTTGGGGAGCACTACCCCTTTTTTAAAGCAAATTTTGGGTTTGTTGAGGCAAATAAGGGAAGAATCCATCAATTCCTAAAGGTAGTTGGATTCAAATAGATGGTCAAGGCATGATCTTAGGGAAGATCCTCAACTGAAGGAGAGGAATCCTCAACTTATCCCAAAGATCTCTCAAGTGGTTGTAACTCTCTAAGGTTATATAAGGAGGCCTTCTCATGGTGAAAGGTACATGGAAAATATTGGAGATGTGAAACTTATGATCTCATGAGTGAGATGTCATCAAAGCAATCAATGTAGATTACTTGAGAAAAGGGGTTGGACAAGGAGAATTGGAAGAAGCTGTTGCACCTTCATTCAAAGGATTGTAAATACTTTTACTTGTTCTCATTAATATAATCAATGCTTGGCCTATTTCTTTCAAACTTATGCTTGTTCCATATGAGTTTGTTTGCAGTAGATGGATCTATGTTTGAGATAATCTCAGTAGAGTTGGAAGTCTTATGTACCTTTGTTTGTTTTACAGGACCTATCAAAGAGCTCAGGATCAAAGCTCAGCCAAGACTTTGCAAGGACAAACATTGCTAATAAGGTACATATATTTCTCCTTCTCTTTCATTTACTAGCTTGATTATATCTAAAAAGAAGTCAGTGTCCATGTTAAGCACTTTTCTGTCTTGGCCTTAGGAGTCTAGAGACCAAGAGGGAATCCACTTGTCCACAGGGGGATTCACCTACAACAAAAATTGGCAACTCCACTAGGGAGGAGCTCTGATTTTTGTTTCCATTCCCAGATCTTGTTTTTTCCCTTTGCCCATTGATTTCATCTTCTACGTATTGTCATGTTGATTCTTAGATTTGTTTGAATGCCTCTTTATGTCATCATGATCACCCTGATTGACTGAATTTCCTTGATTTTTTTATTTTCTAGGCTTTTTTCTAAGTTTTTGGAGCAGAGCGCTCCCCTCCTATTGTTGTCAGAGAAGGGCACCAGAGCCTTACACAAAGTGCTGGAATGCTCTGGTACCCCTTACACCAGAGCGCTACCCCATTTTTGTGAGCAATTCTCCAGATTTTTCATCTTCTGAAGCTATTTCTAGGTTTTGGCATTTGGTCAGGGTCCCATACTCTCAGTCCATCTTGATATTGGCTTTCAAACACCCTTATTTCTGAGAATTCATCCTCTTTTGTTCGGGATTTTGAAATTTTATTTCCTTGCCTTGAAGCCACTCTTTGTCTTTGCTGACCTAGAGTTAACTTGTTGTTTTCTTCTCCTTTATCTGACTGAGTGAAATCTTTTGTGAGGAAATCCAAAGGTCTATGAACCTTTTCATTTGATATTTGAGGTCAACTTTCCATCATTTCTCTTTTGTTTGAGGTTTTTTGGTTCTTGTTTGCAATTTGGTTATCTTTGTCCTTCTTGTCTATTTCACGATGAGAGTGTATTTTTTGTTTTGTGTGAGGTTTGCTTCTGATTGTTTAATCCTAAAGTCTGATTGACATTTAGAAGTCTTGCATCTGATTATAATTCACATATAAACAAAAGGACATATTTTAGTGATTGGTTTGTATATTAGAAGGCATTTCTGAAATTTTTAGCATTGCATTGGATTTGAGTGAAAAACAAATTGATTGAGGACATTGCATATTATTGTTTGATAGTGAAAACAACTTTTCTCCTTCCCTTAAATAGGCATTCATCAAAAGACAAGACTTCTTATCATTTTCTTGTGCATATTTTTTGGGAACTGAGTCATCATACCATCAGTTTCATTTTCATACACCCTTTGAGTAAAGAATAGCTGTAAAATCATCGCTAATTAATATTTATCTAGAACATTTTGTTTTTAGGCTCTTCCACCAACATTAGACTAGGATTAGAAATTTGGATTAGTCTATGAGTACAACTCTCCAAAGTTTTCAAAATGAACATTAGGATCCTGAGATAGGGAGAGTCAAATCCAATTGTCGCATAGGCTTTCTGGGATCCCCCTCTCACATAGGGGTTACGCACGAGGTTGCATTCAGGTAAGTTACAGAGATTATCCCTCTGTGGTTCAACTGTTTGTAGTGGTTGGAACGTATATTGGGGGTCACTTGAGGGTATACCCATGTTTATGTGTGGGAACCTCTCGAGTTGATTTTGGACTTGTTATCTTGCCCATACGTTCCAATCGGACTGTCGACTATACCCGCCCAGGGGATGACTGTGAGTTGGTGTCCTTAGTTTCCATAATACTTAGGTACTTACATGAGGTGACGATGAAGGGAAGTCTCACCGTACCTGTAACAGACATTGGTCAAAATCACTCGGGCTCCTTGGAGGGTAAATCCACAATCACTGCGTGGAAGCTTGCATCAAGGTAAAATTCCGTTAAGTAGGTCGCCATTGTAACTGTTCCACCATATCCTATCCCTTTCTTGACTTGGTCACACGATGTTGGATGTAATCACCAACTAGTACGATCATTGAGAGAAGTCTTGTTTGCTTGCTTTAGATTCCTAGATTTTATTAGCGTATGCTGTTTCTTTTTGTTAGTTGGCCCTAGATTTTCAGTGTGTATTGTTATTCTCGAAAATTGATCCATTAGATGATAAATATCTTTTTTGATCATGTAGGATGCAAGGGATGCCTCCAGAAGGCTACCAACACTTACCTCCTAACCCTCTAGAAGACAACCACCGTGGAGAGGTAGAAAATAAATCTGACGCTGGGAGTGTTGTTCCTCCTCCATTAGACAATTCAGAAGGTGCTTTGGTTATGGTTGAGAATCCCACTCCTCGCACTACATCTGTGTCATTAACCCCTCTCAAACCACTTTTTCTTTGCTTAGACTGCCTTGGGAACATCATATATGAAGAGGTCCCACAACTACCTGAGAGAGCTTTTACCGAAACATATATAGGATCCATAGAACCAACCTTTGGTGATGAGCATAGGACTCTTGTTCGTCCTACCACTGCAGTAGATAAAAATCCCACACCTGCTCATTCTATTTGGAGGACATCATCAGGACGCGATCTCTATGAGCATTTTGAATCCTTTCGACAACCCTTTAATCCTCATGACCCTCCCGTTTAAAGTGGGCCATCTGGTCAAACGATGAATCACCCCATCGATTAGGTCATTAACCCTACTGTTGCATCAACACAAGTCTATCCTAATGCTGGACTCATCACCTCTACTCATTCCAAAGGCACTTTGATCCCTACCCCTGCTTTTACAAACTTTCACTCTACAGCTCCACATGTTCCGCACGATCCTCCTGGGACATATTTTCACCCGATAATGCAGACCCTTGCCAACCAAATAAAATCGACTAGAGGGAAACCACCATCTAGTGGACCTATCCCTCCTAGAATACCATCATCCTATGGCGGGCTTACCCCTCCTGTGGGACAACCCCCTTATCACGTTCTTCCCATAGGGTAACCTCCATTTTCTAGTCATACCCCGGTCGTTAATCCACCACTGGAAGGGGGGAAACCTACGTTTGATGGAAACCCTTCACAATCTTTGGGAGTATCTTCCAGAGGCACATTTACCCAACCCCATGTTTGGGGGAACTCTTATCATAACCCATAAGGAGGAGTATCAAATCCTGTTCCTTCTGGACCATCTTATGGACAACCTTATCCGAGCGGCATCCCAAACACCACCTGGAGTCCTCATGGACATCAACCTTATCCTCCCCATGGGTCTAATGTGTATCTGCCTCCAGGATTTGTTCCTTACCCTCCTCAAGGGAACAATGTTCATCCTCTTTCTGGACAAGAAAATCACTCGGCTTATAATGCTGATAACCCACCGGGTTATGCAAATGTTTCTCAGTCATCATCAAATCATGTTTATCCTGGTTAGCAACAACCGTATGTAGGAGGACCTACTGGTTACAACTATCTACCTAACCCAGTTTATGGTCCTACTGGTGTTCCTATGCCACACCAGTATCATCCACAAATTAACCGACATCTACCTTTCCTTGCGACTCTGGATCTCCCAGACTTGTCTCAGTTAATCAATGATCATATTTTTCATTCACCGGTTTGGCCAGTTATTCCAGCTAAACTTCCTTCCGATATCCAAAAATTTGACGGAAAATATGGAGAAGATCCAAATAACCATGTGATGACTTTCCATTTGTTGTGTTCATTAAACTCCCTCATGGATGATTCTATACGCTTGCGTCTTTTCCAGCGAACACTTACGGGCTCAGCAACAAAGTGGTATATCGAAATACCACGTGCTTCTTTCCATGATTTCAACTCCCTTTCCATGTCTTTCCTCACGCACTTTCAACTACCTATTCACTATGAGATGGGTATCGAACTCTTGACCTCCCTTCGTCAAACTGACTCTGTGCATATCTCTGACCATATTCATGACTGGAGACAATGACGAATGGTGATCAAGGTAATCATTCCTGACATATTATTGGCAGAATGGTTTACTAAATCACTTTTACCCCCGATCGCTCGTGATGTCTCTATGGGTGGCGCAGTCACCAAGGAAGAAACCATTTCTTAGGCTCAGTACTTAGATTTGGTTTATTCACAATCTAGTACTTTTTATGATTTACTTCCAAATGTTGCTTGAGATAATACCGATCCATCCAAGCCGTCATCCTCATCTCATGCAGACGGTGTTATCGGTTCCGTGAAAACTCGGTCTACTTCCCAATCGACCAAACTCTCCTCTACCTCTCCCCAAACTTAGATCTTTGAGGTGAATTCATTTCAATCTGCCCCTTCACAACAATCCGGAGGTAATAATAAGAAAAAAAATAAATCAAAAAATCCTAATAACAATGAACAACCAAAAACTCAAGGTCAAACACTGCTACCGAAAAGCAACCACAACAGAAACTGAAATCCCCGTGTATCATTTGTGGTGACAATCACTACACTCGAGACTGTCCACATCGCAATGAAGTGGCCAAACGTTTCTAGGGAAATTCACAACTTGTTGTGCTTACTCATCCTTTTCCATAGTAGTAAGCCATGGTTTCTCAAACCCCCTCTTCTGGGGGAAGTTCTAGCCATCTTCATGATTAGGCCTCGACGAGTGCACACATTTATATGTTTAATGGGATTAATTTGACCACTCGCTCTAAGACATACATCACACTAGGTAACCCTGACAAAGGAAAAGTCCCTAACGGTACCAGTACTCTACTGTATCCATCACCCTCCTCCATTAGTCCTCCATCGAATAATCCTTCGTCTTGACCACTTCATATTGAGAAACCTATGTTAGACTCTATATTACACCCTCCTAAGAGCACTATCCACAAAGCTACCTTTAATCCTATTTCATGTGCTGCCCAGAACTACAACATTGTTGAATATTTGGCTCAAGCACCATGTGCTATGTTTGTGCTAGAAGTTCTACAGCACTGCCCCAGTAAATGTAGAACGCTCTTGGATGCTATTGGCATTGTTGATCCTGAGTCATCCAACCATATCATGTTTAACTTGGACAATTATGTGTCTCGAATCTCCCACCAACTTTCTTTCCAAGCTGATGTTGTTGTTCACAGTCAACAAATCGACTTAACTATTCTGGATGAGGGAGCCTCAACTTGTGTCATGTCTTTATCATGTTGGAAAGGTTTAAAATAACCCGCACTTAACAAATCCCCAATGATGTTACACGCCTTCGATGGGCGAGGTTTCCATCCCCATGGGATTTTACAGTCCCTACCCATCCAATTGGGTGGAAAAACTGCCACTGTTGATGTCAAGGTGGTCGATGCTCCCCTCGATTACAACTTGTTACTTGGAAGAAGTTGGTTTTATGCTATGAGCGTCATTGCCTCATTGGTATTTTGATGTGTAAAATTTCCTCATCAGGGCAAAATTGTCACTGTTGATCAGTTAGATTTCTGCACAACCGATGCTTGTGCTCCCACTATCAACAACACTCCTTTCTTGGGAGACCACAAGATCACATATGAAAGCATTGGTGTTGTTTTGTTGAAATAATCTAGCCTTATGGGTACCTTCCCTACACCACTTCCACCGAATACACATCATATTTCGACCGTCGATATGATTTCAACCATGGCTTATCAATCTTTGGAATCATCTGACCCTTGGATTGTACCTAGTCCATTGGAATTCTATGCACTAGGTGACACTGTGCCACTTAGTCTAGATGAAAAATAATATGTTTCTATCCAATCCACTTCTCCCTCTTCAGATGACCAACATCTATTGGCACCCGACAGATACTCGATGCCATCATGGTTAAAATCCTTGTCGTCTACAATCGACTACATTTCCCCAATTTTTCCTTCTAATGAATCTATTAAGGAAATGTTGAGCATTCACGAGCTACCTCGGGATGATAACCATCATCGGTCCTATTTTCTTCCCCCTCGTGAAGAAATTTGGGAAGATATACACTCTATCTCCCCTCCTGATGTCAATTTTCTATCGTCTCCCATTCCTTCAACTTCCGATGATTTGGATCTGGTAGTTGACATGGTGATCTCTTCGGTAGGGCTATTGGAGCCTGATCACCTTACCCCTGTCATGACCCTCGACATGTGTTCCTTCCAAAGTGATTTTCTTCCATCTAGTGAAGATCTCTTGGAAGCCATGACGAAGTTTTTTTCCCTTGACATGGTGTCCTTCCAGCACGTTATTCTCTTGGAATCCATGATCAAGGAGAGTCTTCGAGCATAGTTTTCTCTTCTCTATGGAAATCTCATTAAAAAATGAAACATAGGTCATGAGCATAGTTTCTCTTCTCTGTGGAAAGCTCGTTAAAAAATGAAATAGAGGCCTTGAGCATAATTTTCCTCTCTGTAGCAAGCTCATTAAAAAATGAAAGAGAAATATGGGGATTGAAACTAGAGCCCTAAGCATAGTTATTTTTCCTCTGTCAATATCGTTAAACAATGAAATAATCACCTCTCTTGAACCTTCATTTCATCCACTCTTATCCTTTTTCTCCATCTAGTAGAGAAATTGGTGACAACCTCAAAGTCGGTGAATGAATTGAAGCTTGGAGGGCATGTCTCCAGCCTTTGATGATCATTCTGGAGTTAATCCCCCAACTTTCAAGCTGGGGGCATATCGAGCTTAGTCTTTGTTCTTTCTCGTGCTCATAAATACATGAGAATGCAATCAGGTAAACTTTTATCTCTTTTTCGGACCCGCATGGTTAAACGAAAAAGGAACCCCTTGGAGTCGTCTTTGAGCTCTTTTGAGACTCTCTAAACATGAAAAGATTGTCGAGTGATCTTTCTTCCTTTCCCACTCGTTAAAAGGTTTGAAAGGGCATCTTTCGAGTGAAAATTTATCTCTTTTTCAGCCTTGCAAGACTAACATTACGAAAAAGGACAACTTTGGAGTCGTCTTTAAGTTGTTTTCAGACTCTCTAAATATGAAAAACCACTGAGTTTACCTTATCTGGACTCGTTAAACAATCATACATTGAAGGGCCCATATGGGATCGAACCCTTACTTCTTCTAGTTCATTAAACAAAGGAAGAGGGACTTACCAAAGGTGAGTCATATCGAGCATGTGTTACCCTCCTTGAGCTCGTTAAATTAAAAAGAGGTACTCATCTATATGGATGGGGGGAAAATTGAAAGAAGCAAGCCTAGAAGTTTTTTGGGAACACTACCAGTAGTTCTTATGGTTGCCCTTGAACACGACACTTTGTATTTGCACGCATTTAAATCCATTGAACCTCTTCACTGAGCCAATCCTCTAAGTTTCTTTTACTCCTTTGGGTCACTCGACGAAATTCACCGTATCCACTACATTATCATATTTTGGTCCATGTCAAGTTTCTACTATTCTGCCTCAGTGTTCAAGGGAAGTATCTTCCTCGAGAGTCATCCATCACAAACATATTGTTTCAATACTCATGTCATTCCATGTTCATTTGATCTACCAAATTACATCTCTGTGACTATTTCATGTCGTTGATGAGGGATACATCAAGGCCCTCCTTCGATGAGTCTATTCTTGTCGACTTCAGCACATTATCCAGGAGCTAGACTTAGAAACCAGTTAGTACCTTGGGACCTGCATGCCTCAATGGCAAGCCTCCTCACGTCTGACACTGGGTTTAAATCATTGAACCTTGATCAGATGATTCCATGGATGTTCAACTTCAGTTCATTCATTCGCATTCGTTGGAATGTACTAGGGTACCTTGGGAATCATTGACATCAATGGTGATTTCCCTCATGCTTGTTAACAGTTTACATCATTGATCGGTAATCAAGTGGTTTCTACCATGTTTGACATCGGGACATCTATTCACATGGTTATATTCATACTACATTAGGATTGGCAAGAAGACCCTGGGTTAAGTTTTCACTCTTATGCATACTTTGCTCAGGTTGTGAAGGACTTCTTTTGGACTATGACACATATATTGTTACATAGATCCACTTTGTATTGGTCATGGCTATGTATTTTCATCTCATAGATCCATTGTGTATTCTTCGTGGATATGCTTAGTTCAGGCCATAGGAGTATATATCCACATTGTATCTGCAATGGCTACACCATTTTGTCAATATAATTATGGATCCACAGTGTATTTTATGGTGGCCATACCTAAAAAGTCTTTATCACTCAAGCATAGGTATGCCTGCCTTGGGTTTGAAACATGTCATAATATTTGTTTGATGGTTGTGTGCATCTTTTTCTGGTTTCTCTGTGTCAATGCCCTTGCTCAAAAAAGTATACAAAGCACATCAATCATCATCGTCTTCTAAATTTGTACTTTGGGGGAAATATGTTACACCTCAAAATTAATCACTTCAATAGTGTCACAAGTGTCGTCATTACGAGTGTTGTAAGTGTCACATATTGTCTGCAAGTGTTGCATCTTGAATATAAGTGTTGCAAGTGTCACAAACATCATACTTCCATATTTCCCATGTCATGCTTATAACGACATCACAAAGACACTTAAGACACCTCAAAGACTGGTCTTGAAGAAGAAAAGACACTTGACAGGGAGTACAAACCTCTTGCCATTGAAAGAAACACTAAAAAATGAATTTTGGAGAGGATCACTCCCCTACCCACTGTTAGGGAGGGCTGGCGCTCCTTGATCCTCTTTGGGTGAGTGTTTGAGCGCCCTGTTCACCCTTTTGGGGGAGCACTACCCCTTTTTTTTAGCAAATTTTGGGTTTGTTCAGGCAAATCAGGGAAGAATCCCTCAATTCCTAAAGGCAGTTGGATTCGAATAGATGGTCAATGCATGATATTAGGGAATATCCTCAACTGAAGGAGAGGAATCCTCAATTTATCCCAAATATCTCTCAAGTGGTTGGACCTCTCCAAGGTTATATAAGGAGGCCTTATCATGGTGAAAGGTACATGGAAAAGATTAGAGATGTGAAACTTATGATCTCATGAGTGAGATGTCATCAAAGAAATTAGTGTAGATTACTTGAGAAAAGGAGTTAGACAAGGAGAAATGGAAGAAGTTGTTGCACCTTCATTCAAGGGATTGTAAGTACTTTTACTTGCTCTCATTAACATAATCAATGCTTGGCCTGTTTCTTTCAAACTTATGCTTGTTCCATATGAGTTTGTCTACAGTAGATGGATCTATGTTTGAGCTAATCTTAGTGGAGTAAGAAGTCTTTTGTACCTTTGTTTGTTTTATAGGACCTATCAGAGAGCTCAGGATTGAAGCTCAACCAGGACTTTGCAAGGACAAATGTCACTAATAAGGTACATATCTTTCTCCTTCTATTTCATTTATTAGCTTGATTAGATATAAAAGGAAGTCAATGTCCATGTTAAGCACTTTTCTGTCTTGGATTTAGTAGTCTAGAGACCAAGAGGGAATCCACTTGTCCATAGGGGGATTCACCTACAACACCCAACAGGTTTGTTTTGTTGGTGGTTATTTCCTCTTGGTCCTGGGTTATTATTGTTTTGTTTTTTTCCTTTCTTCTTGGCATTATTCGACTGATGGTCTGGATTTTACGTATTCAACTGTTCAAAAATATGAAGTTTTTGAATTGGAGAGGGATGAACAAATTTAACACCAGCGTGTGGTTGTCCATGTGGAGGAGCAATCGGCTATGGAGGACTAGGAAATGGAAAATATAGATTTTTTTGTGGCAACATTTCGTAGGGCGCATAGGAAGGCAAAGCACTTTCACAAGTTCTCAGGTTATATGATGAGGTAGAGGGGGAACCCGAACTTGCTTGAGAATTCGGGTGCATGATGGGTGCCGACGAGGGTCCACTTATGTGTGGAGGTGGAGAAACATGATATGACTCTTGGTAAGGGGGAGGAGGGTAATAAGATGGACCTTTATATATTGGTGGATATTGGGGTGTACTGTACATAGGTGGTGGTTGTATGTACAGGTTGTGGTGTGTCGTGGTACCAATAAACCCATCTACCGCATGAGACATCCCAGGTTTTTCTTGGACAAATGGTATGGGTCTGGGTGCATCAAGTATTATTCTGTGTAAGTAACCCGACTTGTTAACACATGAAGATTCCACTTGCTTCATAGGAATCAAGCAATGACTGAGATTTACCCTCAGGAGCATTATGGTGTAAATCATGTGGCATTTTTTCCATGATTTCCATAAGAAGAATGAAGACGTTGAGTTATGAACAACTTAATCACCCCTCAAACCCATCCTCCACTCACCATCACCCCACCTTACCGCATTTTTCTCTTGCCACATAATCACATAGACATTCCATAGCGCTATGACACTATGTAATTGTCTAAAGTGCATACACTATTATCCTTCCACCTGCAGCACTCGTATTGTTCATGGAAGAATATCTGAAGAGACTCGAGGCATCGGGATTAACCCTTAGAAGTCGTGGTAACCGTCTGAAGCAATCATGGGTGTCATGCCTCATCCTGATCCCGATGAAGGTAGTTATTGAATATGGGGGCGACAGTTGAGACCTCATCTCACCCCATAAATGGAAAACATACATAGAGTGGCCATAAAGGCAGACTGTCAATCTAAAGCTTCAATTATGGAAAGATTTTCCTGTAAAGACAATAACTACACCTGGATCACATCTAACATGGGAAGGCCTACACATTCTGACAGAGCAGGCACTGATTGGAAAATTTTAATGCCAGGGGTCAGATCACATTCCAGGTGGTTGCAACATTTTTAGTATATATAGGCAGTTTTGATATTTTGTTAAGGTCGACTGGTTGAGCTAGGCTCCTTGCTATTGTAATTTTTTTATGAAGAGAATTGGTTCTCTGGTTATGTATTTGTTCTTGAGACATCTTGGTTAATGTAAGTCATCTTTCTTGCTCCATCGTATTTTCTTCTGATACTGAGAGAGTTCATAATTGATTGATTCACATGAATTTTTGTGACTGTATTATGATGAATGCTTGATTATAGTGTTGTTATAATTTCCTTCAGTTTCTTTGAGATTTGAATTCAAGAGGATATTGCATTTAAGTTTTTCCTCCTCAGGCTGCTGGAAGACCTTATGTCCACAACATATCTCTAGACTCTCCTCACCAAAGTATTCCCTCTATTCACCCTTACTCCAACTTACTGACTGAAGTTGATTCCATTCCTCAATTTATTATGCATGCTAGTCCAGATTTCTGAGTTAGAATGTTATTATCATTGAGTCCTCTCCATTTGATCACCTAAAACTCATTTGCATTTATTGTATAAACTGATGGGTACTGGGCTTACCTTCTATGCAATCTGAGGGTGACTTATAGTGCTAACATTTCTGGTGTTGTTGCTAGGGAACGAATTGAAGTCATTTCCCTAGGATAGAACGACAAGAAGATTTTATTATGAAGGTGCATCATATATAAGTACCATTGAAGATTGCAACTTCCACCTGGTGACTCCACTGTTTCAGTTCTGTCTCCTAAAGGCAGACACACGAGGTCCACTTCATTGCTGCCTCTATCAATGCCTGAATCTGACCCAGAGGAAATTATCAAAAAGGGAAAGATCGCTCAAAATGGTACCTCCACTGTTGTACCAAGTTTTTCTGATAATTTTCATAATCCCTCTTTACAAACTCCACTAACTGTTTCTGATTCTCCTATTATACAAACTGCTGGAGTTTCAAGAAATTTAAGTTTTGGGAGTTTTCCTGCCAATTTCTCCCCTCCTATTCTTTGTTTGGAAGGAGAGAGCTTTGACACCCCTTTCTCCCCCGAAGTTGTGAAGTGGAAGGAGAGAGATTTGACCTTAGAAGACTTTCCTACTCCAGAATTTACTACTCCTCCTCCTATTAGAGTTGTTGCAATTACAGAAGGGGGAACCACTATTACCTCTAGCCCCTCATATTCATCTCCCAATGCTCAGCCTTTTCCTTTTTCTCCCAGAAGCACTGCCCTAGTTTCACCTATCCAAACTCCATCCCCTTTGGGTTCCCCTCCAGTTCACATCCCAATGGCAGGAGATAATCCCCCTAGAAGTAGAATGGATGATATAGTGGCTGCTAGGCATGCCCCTCTTGTTCTGCCTCGGCCTCTGAGTGCTCTCCCAGTTGATGGCTACCTTAAACAATTTCCCAAGTTCACAGGTGAGGGAGATATAACCGCAAAGGATCACATTGTAGCCTTCTATAGTTATGCTGGAAATTATGTCATTGTGATTGAATATGTATGGATGATAATTTTTGTTCATAGCCTTAATGGAGAGGCTAGGAAATGGTTCAAGGATTTTTCCCCTAGATATATTGATGGGATCGAATCCCTTGATTAAGCCTTCTTAAATAATTGGGGTGATAGAAATGATTTCTTTTTCGGATCACTGAAGAAAGGGGAAGGGGAATATATTTTTGACTTCTCAAAGAGGTTTAATATAATGTATAATAAAATTCCCACTGAGATTAAGCCTACAAAAACCTCTGCAAAGATTACTTATTCTAGTTCTTTTGACCTTGATTTTTGCCTCATGTTAAGAGAAAGAAGAGCTACCTCCTTGGCTCATATGAAATATGAAACCATTGAAGTAGAATCTATTATGTTGGAAGTTGATAAGCTTAGGAGTAAGGTTGATAGAGACAGAGGAAAAGGTAGGCCTGAAGGTTTGGCTTCTAGTTCCTTTGTTTCCCCCCCTCAAACAAATGAAGTAACCAAACTACTAAAGTCACTTTCTACTAGGATGGAAAGATTCGAATTGGAAGGAAAGAAGAGCTACATAAATCCCCAAATTTTTGATAATAGGGGTAGTTTCAAGAGACCAATTAATGCCCCTCATACCATTCAGAGAGATCAGAGGAACATGGACCGAGATAATCAGAAAATCCAAACTCCTCTCCAAAATAACATGGTTATTGATGAACATGGAGAGGAAGAAGATTTCCTTGGAGATACATCTTCATCCCCTCATTTAACTCAGTCTACATATGAGGAAGCCCTCATCAGTAATCAACTGAATGCGTTGAGCGAAGGATAAAATAACAACAATGATCTGAATAGATATAACGTATGATCCAAGAATAAGGAAGGAAAGGATGAAACTCTTGAATGAACTGCTAGAGCTAAGAAGCCTTCTAGATATATAACAGGCATCAACAAAGAAAGGAAGGCACAAAGACCCCCACCAGTGATCAAAATTCTTGTCCTAGAGGTGAAGGAGATTATGAAGCCTCCCTCCCCTTATAGCTTTGAGAATGAGATTCAAAATATTAGAATCCATGTACCTCTCTCAGAGTTAGTCAAGCATGAGGATTGCAGAAGGTGCCTATCAAAGAGTTTTCAGCCTGAACCTACATCTCACTCCACGGACTCAGTTAACCTCCAAGATGAAAGGTTAGTTGCCATATTAGGGCCTTTGGTATAATATAGAGACGACTCCTCCCCTCCTTTATACACCTCATTGAACATCCATGATAAGGTGTTGCATAACTGCTTGATGGATTCAGGGGCATCTCACAATCTTATGCCTAATATTTTCATGGAAGAACTTGGGTTGGAGGTTACAAAAACCTATCACAACCTGTATTATTTCAACTCTAGGAAGGTAAAGTGCCTTGGGGTTATCAAAGACCTAGTCGTTTCTCTGTTCCATCTGACAATGAAGAGAATGGTCATGGATATCATAGTGTATGTTGTTCCCCCTAAGTTCGAGATGCTCCTATCTAGATCTTGGATAAAGAGACTCAGGGGAACCTTGCAAATGGACCTTTCATATGCCACCTTTCATGTGTTTGGGGGTGAACAAAGGAGCCTTTACACAGAAGCTCAGTTGGCCTACATCATTAGTGATGAAACAAACCCCACCAACCATCCTATGTCTTCCCTTGACACTAATTTGGGATCCAACATATTGCAACTCACTAATGCTCCTGAAACTCCTCTTGAAATCATAAATCAACCCATTTCTTTTTGTGAAATCCTTCCTCCAAATACCTCTATTTGGAATATGTTCTTTGATGGAGCCTCTTCTAAGGAAGGTGCTAGTGGTGGAGTGGTTTTTGTTTCACCTTGTCAAGAGACTATAGTTTTGTCTTACAATCTAGAATTTGAGGCTACCAACAATGTGGAAGAATATGAAGCTCTTGTTTTGGGTTTAAGGGATGCAAAGGACATGGGAATTGAGGAGCTATCATTATTTTGTGATGTGGAGCTAATTGTTCATCAGATAAGAAGTATTTACTAGGCTAAGCATCCAAGGCTCAGAGCTTATAGAAACAAAGTGTGGGACCTCGTTGACATTTTCTTCTTGGCTTTCAACATTTCATTTATTCCAAGAGAGGAGAATACCATTGTTGATTCTTTGCCTGTTTCAGCAAGCCATTTCCGAGTCCCACTTCCACCTAAACTCAAGTATGATGTAGAGGTGAAATATAGACCCTCTATACCTAACAATGTCAAGCATTGGAAGGTGTTTGAGGATGATCTTGAGATCAAAAAAATTCTTGAGTCCATTGATGATTTCTCTGCATTACATATTGATCAGGATCATGATTCTGAAAATAACCCTCATGATGATGTATTTTTAAATAAAATTTCTAATCACCATATTGTTCAGCTGCCTACCAACCACATTCCAAAGGGACTAGTTCATTTGGAAATATTGTTTGATGGGAATTATGTGGTAGTAAAATTTAAAGGCACAACTGATGATGATGATATAAATGAGTGCAATATTGGCACAAAGAAGGACCCAAAATTTGTCAAGTTGTCAAGCAGCTTGTGAAGGGAGAAAAGGGATGAATATGCAGAGTTGTTAAAAGAATTTGTTGATGTGTTTTCCTAGACATATGAACATCTCATAACATATGAAACAAGTGTCATTGAGTATAAGATACCATTGAAGGAATGGGGTAAACCATTTAGGAAGAAATTGAGACAAATAAATCCTATGTTGCTACCTATTATGGAGAAAGAGGTGAAAAATCTCTTAGATTCCCAGATTATCATCCCTTTGAGGTATTCCAAATGGGTGGCCAACTTGGTCCTAGTGAGAAAGAAGAATGGAGAAATCAAACTTTGTGTTGATTTTAGGAACCTGAACAGAAGATCTAAGAAGGATAATTACCCCTTGCCAAAGATGGAGCACATATTACAGAGTATAACAGGTGCATCTAGGATGTCCATGATTGATGGATTTTCTGGATACAATTAGATTTTTGTCTTTCCTGAAGCCAGACTGAATACATCCTTCACTACCCCTTGGGGAACATTCATGTACACTAACATTCCCTTTGGTCTGATGAACGTAGGGCAACCTTTCAACAAGCCATGGACATAACATTTATTGGGGAACATGACAAGTTTGTGGTCATATATTTGGATGACATAATCATGTTATCACAATCTGATAAAGAAAATCATGACCATTTGAAAATGGTCTTTTTGAAATGTAGAAAGTTTGGTCTCTCTTTAAATCCAAAAAAGTCATTATTTGCCATGAAAAAGGGGAAATTTTGGAGGCACATTGTGTCAGCTGAGGGGGTAAGGATTGATCCAAGCAGGGTAGAAGCTATCCAAACTTTGTCACTCCCTAGATCCAAGAAAGAAGTTCAGTATTTCTTGGGGAAGATTAATTTTCTGAGAAGGTTTATTTCAAATTTTGTTGAGTTGGTAAAGTTTATCACAACCATGTTGAGGAAAGGAAATGAAATCAAATGGACTTCTGAATCTCGTAACTCTTTTGACCAAATAAAGAAGACCTTTACTGAAGAACCCGTGCTCATCAGTCCTGACTACTCCAAGGAGTTTATGATTTTCTCTTTTGCTTCATTTGACATAGTAGCAACAATTTTGTTGCAGAAAAATGCCAAAGCGTTAGAGAAACCCATTTCCTTTTTTAGTAGGGCACTGAGAGATGCTGAAATAAAGTATGACATCATGGAAAAGAAGGCCTATACTTTCGTTAAAGCTCTCAAATATTTCATAGTTTATGTGCTATATTCAAAATTCATTACATATGTCCCTTCAGACTCTGTGAAGGAGATCCTCATTCAGCCTGCCATAGACGGAAGAAGGAGCAAGTGTATTGCCAAAATCCTTGAATTTGATCTTGAAGTAAAGCCTACCAAATTGGTTAAAGGTTAAGTTTTAGCTAGGTTGATGGCTGAATATAACCATAAATCCTTGGGGGTCAATTTCATCAACAGTTTTTCAGAGAACCAGAAAGTTGATTTGTCTGATGAAGATCCCAAAGTCACACCCCCATTGGTAGGATGCACTTGGTACAAAGACATTATATTTTTCCTACACAATTTACAGCCTCCTGATGGCATGGAAAAGAGAAAGGTAAGATTGTTGAAGCTCAAATCAATTAAATATTGTCTCATTGATTAGGTCTTATATTGGAAAGACCCTTTAGGAGTGTTGTTGAGATGCCTAGACCCACAGGAAGTCCAAAAGATTATATATGATTTTCATGATAGTTTATGTGGGGGGAATCACTTTTGGAGAACCACTTTTGGACACACCTACCACACTTAGAGGGGGGGGGGTGAATGAGTGTGGGGATCTTTTTCCCAAAACTTCCCTCTTACACAAAAACTCCTTAGTTAACATTCAACATTTTTTCATTACTCATTGTTGTCATTTATAATCAGTTAGATGTGAATACATATCACAAACATATATCAACAACATATCATCAAAAAATATCTCCACAAGGAACATAAAGAACACAAGATGTATGTACAATTTTTCTTTTTATTATGGACTTCAATCCAGGGGTTTTTCAGCAACAACTGAATAGATTACAATTCTACAAGAGCACCAGATCTATATGAAAGACTCATCTTACACTCTTAGCACCAACTAAGATGAGGAAACAATCCTCAAAAGATATCAATCTGTCAACATAAACAAGGGCATCAACCATGCACCAACCTGTGCCAAACAACCTGTACCATAAACAAGTGCATCCAACCATGTACCAAGTATATACCAATAATGTGTCAACTAATCATCAACAATAACTCATCAATATGTACCAACATCGTCAACTATACACCTCATGTATGTGCCAACTCTTCAACTGTTTGTGTCAACCATGACTAGTTTTGGATTAGTCAACAACCCCAACTTGAAATAATCATAACTTTGTACTTGTAATGAATAAATATATGAAACTGATACACAATGTTATTCAGTGTGTTTTATGCAATTAATCTAGGTCTCACTACCTGGAACCTCCCAGAAAATGAGTTATAGCAAAAATGGCATACCTTGCTGAATTCTAACTTATTCTAGAGAGCGACCTTATAGAGTGTGCCCCACATAGAATATTTGTTGAATACATCTGGAACTGTTACAAAACATACTATAGACTGTAATATAACCAACACAATTTGGATATGTTATGAAGAATTTATGACGTTTTTACCCGAAACACCTGTTTTAGACTAGTTTAAGGACTAGCCACAAACCCTATTTTCCACGGAGTGTATCTCCAAAAATACAACGACCCACAAGATAAATTGTTTACCACATATACTTGGATATGTTTCCTCAATGGAATATCAATCCCATGGTCTGAATCATTATAGAAAAATAGTTATAGCGAAAATGGTGAGATGGCCTGTAAATAACATACCTCAGAAAGCATCATGAAAATAATTTATCCTCCCTTCAATTCCGGCCCTCTTTTCTTCACCTTCCTTCTGAAATTCAGCTTAGATATTCTTGGTTACCTCAGTCACCTATAGATTTTTAATATTCTCAAGTGTTCCACACCAAAAATGCTAGAGAATCTCTCCATCAATACTCCAAAAGATATTCTCACAAGAAGCTCTCCATTGATCCACAAAAAGGATGATCTACAAGAGACCATCACTATCTTATTTATACTTTCATCCTCTAGGTCACTTAACCCATTTTTAGGTCACTTA
>ML802365.1:321839-331921 GCA_009831015.1 Picea engelmannii
GGGTTAACCCACTTCTAATTTCTCCATTAAATTTATTATTGAAATGATTTATTTTGTATTCACTTTGAATTATAATACACTCATTACTTCACTTTATTATTTACCTTTTAAAATCTCTTAAACCACTTTGACTACTTTGACCTCTTGGGGCTTCTAGATGACATATGAAGGTCCTCCAACTTCGTAAGGCCATAACTCTCAAACTGTGAGGAGCTATGTGACGTTCCACATACCACAAGAAATGGAATGAAATATAATATCCATATAGAATAGTATTTTCTAAAAATATATCATAACTCATACTGTTATCCATCAAACAAACTTGGGTCCATTACCCAAACCCGGGGTCTCCAACTTCTCATGACCATAACTCTCTAACTGTGAGGATTTATGTGACGTTCCACATACAACCCAAAATGGAATGACAAGAAATATCCATATAGGATAGTTTACCTAACAAATTCATTGTCCTTCATCTCATTATTCCACAATTAATCATGGGTTCTCTTACTCTACAAAGCATCTTCCCATGAGGGCTTTCACCATAAGGGGACCACTTTGGAGTTCATCCATATTTACTTCTTATCAACCATGACAAGATAATAATGAGTCATATTTACATCAAACAATATTGGGTCCATTAACCAAACCTTTGTGCTGCAGGGCTTTCTTCAAGGGTTGACATCAATGACAACCAACCTTAATCAACAATCTCCCACTTTGGCATTGGTGGCAACACTCTGATGAAATATTGAAATCATATCACTCATGCTCCCCCTGGAACCATGCCTCTATCCTCTGTATCTGATAAATTTTCCTTTGTCCTCTGCATCTGATAAATCTGCTCCCCCTGGCACCATGCCTCTGTCCTTTGCATCTGATAAATCTCCCCCCCTTTGTTATCAATGGAAAATGTATATTTCCATCTGGGGCTACTCCCCCTGACTGAACTGTCCTCTTATGGTGCTTCCTCATGTACATCTAAGAAATATAAGATAAGCATTCAAAAATAATTCAAAAAACATTCATTTTGGATTAGAAATAACTCCAGGTCTTTGGTGAATATATTCAAAGGCTTCCCGTGGAAGTGGTTTTGTAAAGATGTCTTCCACTTGTTCTTTTGTGCCCACATACTCAACTCTAATGTTTTTTTCTGCAACTTGTTCCCGTAGAAAGTGATACTTGATTGGAATGTGATTCTTCTTGGAGTGCATCATCGGGTTTTTTGAGATACGGATGGCACTTGTATTATCACAATATATTGGAATGGTCTCATCATACTCAACCTGTATATCTATCAAATTGTGTTTCATCCAACGAACCTGTGTACAACATGTTGTTGTTGCAATATACTCTGCCTCGGCTGTAGATAGAGATACTAATGATTTTTTCTTTCTTAGCCATGATACCAAACACTCACCTAAGTAGAAGGCTTCTCCACTGGTGCTTCACCGGTCATCAATACAACTTGCCCAATCTGCATCTGTGTAGGCAATAAGTGATAGATATTTTCCTTTTGGATACCATAATCCAAAATCTTTTGTTCCTTTGAGATATATGAAAATCCTGTTTACTGCTAATACATGTGATTCCTTTGGTGCTACTTGCAATCCTGCCACCTATCCAACTGTTTGCATTACATCTGGTCTGGATGCTGTCACATATAGTAGGTTGCCAATCATTGACCTGTATTTCCTCTGATATTACCTGGTTAGTGTTCACTACTTTCAACGGTGCAACCTCGAACCATCTGGTAAATTAATTTGTTTTTGTAATGATGTATTTATGCTTCTATGAAGAAGTGGGGTTAATTGGCCCTATGATGGTGAGACCCCACTACTGAAAAGGTGAATCTACCGAAACAAGCTGCAAAGGGAATGTTGTCTTTTTTACTCGTCCAATAGCCTTTTGGCAGATTATGCATTTGTGACATAATGCATGGGCATCTTTGAACAACGTGGGCCAATAGTACCCAACTCTTAATACCTTGTGAGCAGTGGTGTCTCCACCGAAGTTCCCACCAGCTTCACGTGCATGGAGTTCAGATAATATTTTTTCTTCTTCATCTCTTTCCAAACAATGCAAGAGGGCACTATCGAAATTCTTACGGAATAATACGTCATTTACCAACTGGAAAGGTGCAGATTTTAATCTTAATTCTCTTTTTTTTTTTGGATCAAGATGGAAAGGGGCAGAACCGTGGGTTAAATAAAACTTAATATCATCAAACCAAGAATTAGAAACAACTTGTGTACAACAGATTTGATTTTCATTATGTTGATTGATAGTTGGGACCTTAATTTGACTTTGTTGTTCTTCAACCGAATCAGCCACTAGTTTGCATAGACCTTGACCTCTGACAATTTGTACAGGGGTAATTTCGAGGTCAAACTCTTGAAACGATGTCATCCAGTTTTCCCTTTTTTCACACAATTCCTTTTGTACTAACAAGTTTCTAACAACGGGATAAGTCACAATGACTTTAGTTCTGGATTTCAGCAAATAGGATTGGAAATGCTTCACTGCTTTGAAAATTGCATAAACCTATTGATCTATAGCTAGGTAATTTATTTCTGCCCCTTTGAATGTTGAGCTCATGAAAGAAATGGGTATTTCATTATTTTCAGCATTCTTTTGGGTTAAGACAACTGCATATGATTGGTTGGAAGTGAAAGTGTAAAGAGTGAAATATTGCGAGAAATCGGGACTCATCAAGGAAGGGGCTTCCACGATGGCTTGTTTTATGGAATCAAAATCTTGATTTTCCTGTGGTCCCCAACGATATTGAACGTCCTTTTTGATTAAATTCTACAATGGCCTTACCATTTTTGAGAAACTTGGTACAAACCTTCTAACAAAGTTAATCTTGCCTAAAAACGACTACATGGCTTTTTTGGAAGCGGGAGGGGAAAGTTTAGCAATATCTTGGGTTCTTTCAGGGTCAATAATCATTCCATTTTTGGATACTATGAACCCAAGTAGTTTTCCTTTCTCAACTGCAAAGACTGATTTCTTAGGGTTAAGGGATATGCCATATTTGCGGCATCATTCTAGGACAGCCCTAAGGTGAGACAAATGGTCTTTCTTGTTTTTGGAAAAAATGGTTACATCATCGAGATAGACCACTACTGATTGATTTAGGAGACCATGAATGGAAATGTCCATTGCCCTCTGGAAAGTGGCCCCGACATTTATAAGCCCAAAAGGCTCTTTCTGTAGGTATAAGTACCCCACGGGGTACAAAAAGTGGTTTTGAGTTGGTCTGAGGGAGACATGAAGACTTGGTTGTATCCCGAAAAGCCATCTAGTAATGATAGTCTTTCGGAACCGAAAACTTGTTGAAGTATCTATTCCATTGGAGGAATGGGATAATTATCTTTGTCTGACGCTCGGTTTAGATTACGAAATTCGACACAGAGACGGATTTCACCACTTTTCTTCCTAACAGGGACTAGATTAGATACCCATTGTGTGTGTCTCACTGGGAAAAATGTCTTTGCATTCAATAATTTATTTAGTTCTTTCTTGACAGTGGGTTCTAGTTGGTAAATGACGTATTATTCCGTAAGAATTTCGATAGCGTCCTCATGCGTTGTTTGGAAAGAGATGAAGTAGAAAAAATATTATCTGAACTCCATGCACTTAAAGCTGGTGGGCACTTCAGTGGAGACACCACTGCTCACAAGGTATTAAGAGTTGGGTAATATTGGCCCACGTTGTTCAAATATGCCCATGCATTATGTCGCAAATGCATAATATGCCAAAATGCTGCTGGACGAGTAGAAAAGACAGCATTCCCTTTGCAGCCTGTTTCAGTAGATTCACCTTTTCAGCAGTGGGGTCTCGACATCATAGGGTCAATTAACCCCACTTCTTCATAGCAGAATAAATGCATCATTACAACAATGAATTATTTTACCAGATGGTCCGAGGCTGTACCACTGAAAGTAGTGAACACTAATCATGTAATATCAATGGAAATACAGGTCAATGATTGGTAATCTTCCATTCCGAACCTCTTTAGCATTTCTTTGATATACTTGGTTTGAGAAATAAAAATTTCTTGGTTGCTTTGATGTATCTGAAGTCCCAGAAAGAAAGATAGTTCTCCAAGTAATGATATTTCAAATTCATTATGCATGTCTTTTGCAAATTTTTTTCTTAACTTGTTATAATCACTACCAAAAATAATATCATCAACATAAACTTCAATTAATAAAATATTACCTTGACTTACCTTGATGTAGAGGTTGTTGTCTGCAGTTTCATTTCTGAACCCTGCCTATTGTAGATACTTATCCAGTCTAGAGTACCATGCTCTAGGAGCCTGTTTTAGACCATACAAGGCCTTCTTTAATTTACATACATAGGCTGTGTTCTCTGACAATTGAAATCCTTCTGGTTGTTCAATGTAGACTTCTTATTCAAGTTCCCCATTCAGAAAAGATGATTTTATGTCCATATGATATACTTTAACACTTTTGGAGCATGCATAAGATAAAAGTAAATGGATTGCTTCCATTCTGGCAACTGGGGAAAATGTCTCTTCAAAGTCGATTCCTTAAATCTATGCATATCCTTTACATACCAATCTAGATTTGTTCTTTGTAACCTGTCCATATTCATTCAATTTATTCCTGTAAACCCATTTTGTGTTGATCACATTCTTATTCTTTGGTCTTGGAACCAATTCCCAAGTGTCATTTTTCTCTATTTGATCCAGTTCTTCATCCATGGCCTTATTCCAAAATTCATCCTTGCTGGCTTCTTCAAAACAGTTTGGTTCAATTGTAGATAAGAGTGTTAGGTGTGTTTGTTCTGGTGAACGAATTTTTCTTCTAGTCTCAACTCCTACATCTTTGTTTCCAATAATCTGATCTGAACGATGATTCTTCTGTACTCGTTTTCTAGGTGTCTTTGGAGATACTTTATGAACTTTATCTTCTTCTTCTGTCGGATTCTCTTCATCTTCATCTTCCTCTTCTACTTATTTTTCATCTTCTTCTTTGGAAATTTGTTCCATTGATTTGTTTTATTCTTCCTTTGATTCTGGTATGCATGTTTCATCAATTGTTACGTTGATGCTTTCCACATCTTTGTTCAATCTTAGATTGTAACACTTGTATGTTTTCCTTGTACTTGAGTAACCAACAAGTATTCCTTTGTCCACATGAGAGTCAAGCTTTCCCATTCTGCCATCTTCTCTTTTGATGTAGCATTTGCCTCTAAAAACTCTGAAGTGCTTCACATTTGCTGGTATTTCTTTTCATAGCTCGTAGGGAGTTTTATCAGTGTTGTTTCTGAGCATTACTCTATTTTTAATGTGAACTGTTGTATG
Source organism: Picea engelmannii (assembly GCA_009831015.1). Taxonomy (NCBI): domain Eukaryota; kingdom Viridiplantae; phylum Streptophyta; class Pinopsida; order Pinales; family Pinaceae; genus Picea; species Picea engelmannii. The sequence goes on from ML802365.1 coordinate 327,178, forward strand.
CACTGCTTGTGTCCAAAATATATCTATCAATTTGGAATCCATTAGCATTGTTCAAGCCATTTCTCGTACTGTCGTGTTCTTTCTTTCAACAACTCCATTCTGTTGAGGTGTCCTAGCAACGAAGAATTGGCTTTTTATTCCATGACTGCTATAGTAGTCCATAAATTCTTTTTATTCTTGAATCCATCTCATTTTCAACCATTTCCTTGTAGATCTTGAAGTTTTCAAAAGCTTCTGACTTGTTCTTGAGAAAGCAAACTGTAGTCATTCTTGTATAATCATCAACTAATAACATAAAGTATTTTTCACCTTTTAAGCCCTTCATTGTAGTTGGTGCAACTAGATCAGTGTGCACAATTTCCAGTGGTCTTGTTGTTGAATATTCCTTTGATTTAAACCTAGTCTTTGTTTGCTTTCCTTGTTGACAATGCTTGCATAAAGTGTTGGTTGGTTCTATGATCTGGGGCATTTCTCTGACTACTTCTCTTTTGCTGACATTTACAAGGTTATCAAAATGCATGTGACCCATTCTTTTATGCCATAGACAAATTTCATCTTCCTTTCCTAGACAACACTTTTCATTTCCAATTTCACTTAACACATATATGCTGTTTGAAGTTCTTGCAGTTGTACTGACCAATTTCCCTGAACCTTCTTTTATTATCTTACACTTTTCTGAATCGAAAGTAAGTTTATGACCTTGGTCACACATTTGACTCACACTTAGAATATTATGTTTCATATCTTCTACCAGTAGAACATTTTGTGCCTTTTCATTCTTGTTCCCAATTCAGACTGTGCCTTCTCAAATGATTTTGGATGAATTATCATTTCCGAAGGAGACTGATCCATTTTTTTCTTTTCGTAATGTAAGAAATTTGTCTTTATCACCTGTCATGTGTTTTGAACATCGATTGTCAACATACCAACCGTGTTTCTTCTGCTTAGCTTGTAGAGTGACTATGCATTCTTCATTGTTATATTGATCTTGCTTTCTTATCCATGTTGTTTTCTGAGGTTTTTGTCTGTGACTGTTGTTATTCTATTGAGGTTCTTTAGGAGGGACTTCCATTCTATAATCCTTGGCCATGTGTCCAAAATTTTTACATTTGTAACATTCCACTTCAGTGCTCAAAGATTCAAACCTGTTGTAAATTCTTCCTTGTGTATCACTAGGTCTCCTTGAATAATCCCTTCGTGTATAACTCTCAAATTTGTTACTGTTCATGTTGTTAGCTCTACAATTCACAGCTTTATGTCCAAAATTATTACATGCATAACATAAACCAAAAAATATAGTTTGATACCTGGGAGTTCAAGATCTTCTGAAAGGAGGTGCTTTGATGAATCCTTCTTCTTCTTGAGGCCTATTTGTCTATTGTTGATTATGAAATATGAATCTTCTTGGTGGAGGAGTGTCTCTGTAATATTCCTTGTATATCTTTCTATCCTCTTTGATTTTTTCTGCATATCTCTTTGGATTTGTTTCTTGATTTGTTGTTTTGGAGCTTGATCCATTTTCTGTCTGATTGTATCAAAGTCTGGACTTTCAAGATGAGATTTTTTACTGCTGATAATGTCATTCATAACTTTTGATCTATTCTGCATATTTTTCTTTTGAATATCCTTTCTTAGTGTGACAACCTCTGCTTCCAAGTTTCCAATGATCTTGTCCTTTTCTTCTAGTTGTTCTTTGAGTGCTTCTTCAATTCTTTTATATTCTTCTATTTGAACCTTCAATTTTGTGATAATTTGTTCTAGTTATCGAGTGTCCTTTTTCTTGTTTAGTTCTTCTTGAAATTTCTTGTTTTTCTTCTTTTCTCTTCTGATAACTTCCATGGCACACATTAATTCTTCTCGATAGTCAACTTCTACCTCTTCAATTTCTTCTTTGACTTCTTCAAATTCTTCTTCGGCTTCTTCATATTCTTCTTCAGAGTCTTCTTTGTTAGAGTCTTTTATTGCCACGAATATAACTCTTCTTGTCTCATTCTCACTGACTTCATCTTCATCTGGATGGGATGTCTTCTTTGGTGTATAATTTTTTCTTGAAAACTTTATTTGTAGTTTTTTTGCCTTTATATGTGTGTTTTCCTTTTGAGTAACCTTCATCATTTCTCTTTTTCTTATGAGGAATTTTGTTAGCAAAATGACCAATACCATCAAAATTAAAACAAATTAAAGGGATCTTACCTCTATACCTACCATTGGTTCCCTTGTTCAATTTTTTGACGAAGTTGGCCACTTATTCATCATCTTCCGAGGTGTCACTGTTGCTGCTATATTCTTCTTGTTCCTTTTTATTCTTCTTTGATCTTTTGGATGCCTTGAAGGTTGCTTCTTTTACATCTGGATTTTCCTGCTCAGTTCTCATTTCATATGCTGTAAATATTCCATGCAGTTCATCCATGCTTATTGAGTCCAGATCCGATCTTTCTTCTAGTGCTGATATCTTAGGGTTGAATCTCATAGGAATTGATCTTAGTATCTTTTGAACAATTACAGATTCTTTAATTTCTTCTCCCAATCCTATGATTTCATTCACTGTTTCATCGACTCGTAAGAAGTAGGCTGCGATATATTCATCTTCCTTCATTTTTAGTTGTTCGAACTAACCTCTGTAAGTATGAAGCTTCTTTGAGTTTTGTAACTCCTTCATAAATATATTGAAGATTGTCCCAAATCTCTTTAGCGGATTTACAGTGTGCAACTTTGGTGAATACTGTATCACTGAGACCATTCAAAAGTGCATTTGTGGCTTTGGAATTATTCTCACTGATTTTTACTGCTTTCTCATTTGTTGGTGGAACTATTGGTGTTGTGTATCCATCTACAATTGAATGCCAAACTTGAAATCCCTGTACCTGTATATATGTCCTCATCCTTATGCTCCAAAAAGTATACTTTTTTCCATCAAACTATGGTATTCCATTTTTATATGCGTTGGTACTCTCCATGATCTACCTTTCATTGGTTAAACTGATTTCTGAAGGAACCTGCTCTGATACCAATTATTGAATTACTGAGAGGGGACGTGAATCAGTAATAGAGAAATTTAATCCTTTTTAACCATATAATCCAAGTGTTATATCAATGAAGCATTACCATCCAATAATTATAGAGTAAACAAGCAATGAAAAAATGAACAAACATACACATATATAGTACACCAGTGTTTTACATGGAAACCCAAATCGGGAGAAAACCACGAAATGATTTTTCTTATATGTCTTGAAGAATTACATTCATTGGAAGCACCAACTTCCCTTGTTTTCCAGCTACAACTGGAAGGAGGCTCCAACCCCCTAGTTTCTCAGGCTACAACCTGAGGGAATCTCCAACTCCCCGATTCACTGGCTACAACTAGAAGGAGGCTACAACCCCCTATGTTCTCCGGCTACAACCGGAAGGTGGCTACAACCACTTGTCCTTGCCCTGTCCTGCCACCTTGAAGTAGAAGTAGAATGATGGAACCACTGTCAACCTATCACTGTGAGATATACCACTATAAACCTATACCAATAAATCTGAACCATGCATCGACTTGTACCATAAACAAGTGCATCAACCATGCACCAACCTATACCAAATAACCTGTAATCAACATGTACCATAAACAAGTGCATCTAACCATGTAACAAGTATGCACCAATCATGTGTCAACTACTAATCAACTATGACTCATCAATATGTACCAACATAATCAACTATACACCTCATGTATGGGCCAACTCATCAACTACTTGTCTCAACCATGTACTCAACATGTACCTAAACCAAAAGCCCTCATTGATTTCATCATTCAAATATGATTTGTATCTCTTTAATAGACTTGGTGTATATTATCACATTCTTGCAAACCTTCCTTAACTTCAACAACAATAGACTAGCATTTTCATCAAACTTTTCTTTAGTCCCATATGCCTAGTTTTGGATTAGTCAACAACCCTAACTTGAAGTAATCATAACTTTGTACCTGTAATGTATAAAGATCTAAAACTAATACAAAATTTTCTTCAGTTTGTTTTATGCAATTCCTGTAGGTTTCACTACTTGAAACCTCTCAGAAAAGGAGTTATAGCAAAAATGACATACCTTGCTGAATTCTGGATTATTCTAGAGAGAGACCTTGTAGAACATGCCCTAGACATAATATTTGTTGAATTGATCTGAAACTATTAAAAAACATAATATAGAATGTAACCTAACCAACACATTTGGTTTCCCTAAATTTAGATCTGTTATGAAGAAGTTATGACGTTTTTACCTGAAACACATGTTTTTGACTAGTTTGAGGACTAGCCACAAACCCTATTTTTCACAGAGTGTAACTCCAAAAATACAATGACCCACAAGCTGAATTTTTTACCAAAGATACTTGGATATGGTTTCTCAATGGCATATCAATTTCATGTTCTGAATCATTATAGGAAAAAATTATAGCAAAAATGGTGAGATGACCTATAAATAACATACCTTAGAAAGCACCATCAAAAGAATTCATCCTTCCTTGCATTTCGGCCTTCTTTTCTTCACCTTCCCTCGGAATTTTGGGTTAGATATACTTAGTTACCTCATCCACCTATATATATTCAATATTCTCAAGTGTGATTAAAATGAGAGAGCCTTGCCTCCTATTTATACTCTCCAAGTAGCTTCCTTAAAAACATCTTCTAGGTCACTTGGCCCCACTTTCCTTATTTTAGGGTTAACCCACTTCTAATTTCTCCATTAAATTTATTAT
>ML802365.1:331971-343148 GCA_009831015.1 Picea engelmannii
TGACCTTTTGGGGCTTCTAGATGACATATGAGGGTCCTCCAACTTCGTAAGGCCATAACTCTCAAACTGTGAGGAGTTATGTGACGTTCCACATACCACTAGAAATGGAATGACATGTACTATCCATATAGAATAGTATTATCGGAAAATATATCGTAACTCATGTCGTTATCCATCAAACAAACTTGGGTCCATTACCCAAACCTAGGGTCTCCAACTTCTCATGACCATAACTCTCTAACTGTGAGGAGTTATGTGATGTTACACATACCACCAGAAATGAAATGACAAGAAATATCCATGTAGGATAGTTTAACTGAAAAATTCATTGTCTTTCATCTGATTATTCCATAATTAAGCATGGGTTCTCTTACTCTGCAAAGCGTCTTCCTGTGAGGAATTTCACCATAAGGGGACCACTTTGGAGTTAATCCATATTTACTTCTTATCAACCATGACAAGACAATAATGAGTCATATTTACATCAAACAATGTTGGGTCCATTACCCAAACCTTTGTGTTGCGGGGCTTTCTTCAAGGGTTGACATCAATGAAAACCAACCTTAATCAACAGTGACAAAAAAGAGCATCGTTGGTGTCTCTCATTTCCAGCTTATGTATAGAATTGAGGCCATTTTCCCTTATCAACTTGACTTGCCTGTGGCAAAATTATTCCAAGACTACCAAGGGGAACTTGATGATATGATCAAAAGAATAAAACAATTGGTAGAAGTTGATCCAGATGGATATCGGTGGCCACCCACCTTTTCCAACTGGCTCAAAACAGTTTTCTAACATTTTTGGCAATTTACTATTTTTAGCAGTTTTTACTTCCGGGGCCATTTTGAGGGCCTAAATGAAGGTTTTTCGGTATCGAGCTCCTCAATGATATCTAAAGGAATTATTGAGCCCCCAAAATGAATCTCCTCGACGATACCTTTCCAACAGGTTATCACACACCTAAAATGGAGATCGTATGCAAATGTTACGACCCTGGGAAGTTGATGTACTAGCTTACCCAAACGGGGCCCACATGACTTTTTTCGTTTCATCTCCTAGGGTTAGGTTTTTGGATGTCTAGGGTTTTTGGAATTCTTTCTTATTGTAAAAATTCCTTCAGAGCCTCATTGTAATCTACTTCTTGCGAATGCGAGTAGCCGTCACATCTCTTCTCAGAGATAAGCTGCCACCATTCTAGCGAGTCTTTCACTCTGTATTTTACAGTCTCTGTACATTTATTTCATTAATATAAATCATGTATTACTGTACATATGTGTTTATGGTTTCATATCTGATACATTTATGTTATATTATTGAATATCTGCGATATCTCTGTGCATTTCTTTATTATATCTCTGCTCTCATTTCGTGCCGAAAATAATCCAGATCAGTGGTATCAGAGCAGGTTGTTCTTGATCATTTTTTCAGTGCATGTCCCCGACGAGGTCTGAGTATAGCAAGTTGGGTCTCGATCTTGTCTCTCTTGAGGAAAATCTCTCTCACACACCCAAGAAACCCTCAATGGCAGAAGAAAAGAAAAACGACGGAGCAGACGATCCTATCGGTATGTTGCTTGAGCAAGCTCTCATGCAACAGAGGGATGAAATGATGGAGAATTTTTCCCACATCCTTCAACGCCTGTCGATAGCAACAGGTGCATCTTCATCAAGCGGCCACTTTATAGGAACCTCACCTTTCAAGGTACAAGTTAATTTTGATATTTCTGTATTTGAAGGACAGATAGATGCAGAAGCCCTAGAAAAATGGTTAACTCTGCTAGAAGGTTATTTCTCTGATCACAATTTTTCCGACAAAGAAAAGATCACCTTCGCACTCCTTAAATCTCTCCCTCATGTCAAACATTGGTGGGAAACTTACTGGGAGAAAATTTCCACAGAGGAGTCTGGAATATATGGGGTCGATCCCACTTGGGATTTTTTTGTGGATGCGGTAAAGGAACAGTATCACCCTGTTGGCAACTATGAGGACCAGTACATGAGATGGACCACACTATGGCAAGAGAGGGGCCAAGCAATTCTGGAGTTCACCAATACCTTCCATACCTTGCGCACCAAGCTGGGTATCAAAGACTCCGAGTGACATTTGGTTTTGAAATACTATGGGGCTCTACACAGATACATCCAAACTGAAATGGATTTTCTAGACATCTCATCACTCGGTGTTGCCTATCGATATGTTGTTAAAATCGAGCAGAAATTTAAGCACCAGAACAAACGGGAGTTCGGGTCTGCAAATCCACAACAACCAAAGTATGACAAAGACAACCCTAACAAACAGTCTCCCGAAAACCAATCCAAGACACAGGAAAAGAAGGGTCACGGGAAGACAAAGAAGGACACCGGAAAATGGTGCGATTTCCAAAAAAGCCCCTGGCACAACATCGATGAATGTCACTCAAAATAGTCATTGGTGGCTGAGATCAAAGACAAGGAGCCACACCCTGATTCAGAATCTGATTCCGAAAATCATGGTAAAGGACAGATCATTGACACAGACCCCACTGCTATTGTCACGACCGCAACAATTCAACCAGAAGAACCAACAGATCCTGAAGAGGGGGAGTGCCTTTTTCATTCACAAATGTGGGTGAAGGGGACCCCGCTGCATTTTACTGTTGATAGAGGAAGCCAAAAGAACCTCATCTCAGCAGAGGTCATCAAGCGGCTGGCCTTGCCAACAACGCCACACCCACAACCCTACACCATTGGATGGCTCCGCCAGGGAAGCGATCTCCGCGTCGGCCAACAATGTCGATTTCCGAACGACATCAAGCCCTTCAAAGATGAGGTATTCTGTGATGTTGCTCCTCTTGAAGTTTGTGATGTTCTTTTGGGCCAACCTTATTTATGGAAACATCGTGTTGTATATGAGTCTAGGCCTCGTAGTGTTATTATTACTTTGAACAGGAAATTGTACAGAATACCAGAGGTAGTCCCACCTAGTGCTATTTCCTTGATCTCTGCTAAGCAATGCAGGAAGGTCATCTCTCATATGGGGAAGTTTTTCTTCTTCATGATTCTCTCTCAAAATAAGTGAAAGAATGCAGCCACATCCAAGGTCTCTGCGGTAGACCTATCCACACAGCAGAAGCAAGTAGATAAGGTCGTGGAAGAATACTCGGATATCTTCTCCTCACCTACAGGGGTACCTCTGCACTGCCAGGTCAAGCACCCCATCGATCTGACCCCCAGTGCACCACTGCCCAATGGGCCAGTCTATCGTCTCTCTTTGTTAGAGAATGAGGAGATCAAGAGATAGATCCAATAACTGCTCCAAAAGGGGCACATACGCCCTAGCGCATCACCTTGCGGGAGCCCAATCATGCTGGTACAGAAGAAAGATGGAACCTGGCGACTCTGTATTGATTACCGGGCTCTGAATAAAATCATTGTCAGAAACCGGTACCCGATTCCCCGAATCAATGACCTCCTTGATCAACTCACGGGGGCCAAATACTTCAGTAAGATTGATCTGAAGTCTGGCTACCACCAGGTCCCGATAGAACAGACAGATGTATGGAAGACCGCCTTCAAGTCAAAGGAATGACTTTTTGAATGGTTGGTCATGCCCTTTGGTTTGACAAATGATCCAACCACTTTTATGAGGATGGTGGACGATATCCTGCAACCATTCACCAATACTTTTGTAGTGGTGTATCTGGATGACATTCTAATTTATAGCAAGACTTGGGACGAACACTTGCAGCATATTCAGCAGGTTCTGCACACCCTGCAGCAGCACAAGCTATACGCCAACCTGGAAAAATGCTCCTTCGGCATGGACAAGGTCCATTACCTGGGCTACATCATTGATCATCATGGCGTACATGTGGATCCAGCCAAGATCCAAGTCATCCGTGACTGGCCAGCCCCAACAACACTCACTGAGTTTCAGAGCTTCTTGGGACTTGCTAATTTCTACCACAGGTTCATGCTGGGTTTCTCCCATATTGCATGGGCCCTCAGCCAAATAAACAGGGGTGGTGGTAAGGAAAAATTTGCGTGGGGCTGGTCCCAACAAAAAGCGTTTGATGATTTGAAGCAACGCTTGTGCTCAGCCCCAGTACATTCACTACTAGACCTGCAACATCCCTTTGAGATTGAGACAGATGCTTCAGACTATGCCATGGGCGCCGTTCTCACTCAGCGCGTCCACCCCATGGCCTATCATAGTGAGACACTGTCAGATACTGTCCGTAAGTACCCTACTTACGACAAAGAAATGTACTCCATTGTGCAAGCATGTTTCCAGTGGAGACATTACATTCTTGGGAAGGAGACAGTCATCCACACTAATCATAAGCCACTGTAGTTCATGAAGACATAGGAAAAACTACAAAATGACCGCCATCAAAAGTGGTCCACATACTTGCAACAATTCCACCTCAACATCAAGTATAAAACAGGAAGCACCAATCACGTCATTGATTGCCTCAGCAGACCGCCAGTCGCGACACTCATCACGGTGCTAGACTCTTGCGGCCACGAGACATTTGGATGGCCCCAAATCTATGAGACAGACCCTGACTTCACCACCACCTACCAAATGTTGGGTGAAAATGCAGTTGTTGATAATTTCCATCTTCAGGATGGGTTATTGTGTCATCTGGTCCATATCTGTGTTCCATCAAGCGAGCGAGCGAAGATGATCTGGGAAGCCCACTACAGTCAGGTGGCAGGAGACTTCAGCGTCGAAAAGACAATGGAGATGCTACAGAAACATTTCTACTGGCCGAAACTTTGACAGGAGGTCGACAAGTATATCAAGTCCTGCACTGCCTGTGCTATTGCCAAACCGACCACTAAGAAACAGGGCTTGTACACCCCTCTTCCTACTCCTGACAGGCCATGGGAATCCATCTCAATGGACTACATGTCGGGCCTCCCATCCACCAAGCGGGGAAATGACTGTGTTTTTGTGGTTGTTGATCGCATTTCTAAGATGGCAATTCTAGTTGCCTGCAAGAAGAGCATCACAGCAGAGGCCACTACCAAGCTCTTCTTTGAACGAGTCTGGGTACATTTGGAATCCCACAAACCATTGTCTCAGATCGGGATAGTTGATTTCTCATCACATTCTGGTTGAGCCTCTGGTCACTGCTGGACACCAAGCTCACCAAATGCATGGCCTTCCACCCCCACACAGATGGCCAAACTGAGGTTGTAAATTGAATGATTGTGCATATCCTTCGCATGTATAATTCAAAGAACCCTCACACATGGGATGAGAGCCTTCCTTATGTCTAGCATAGCTACAACCGAGCCTTGCATAGCTCAACCGGCCACATCCCCTTTCAAGTGGGGTTGGGATTCCAACCATTGGGTCCCATAGATGTTGCACTTCCCCTTGCGGTCACCTCGACTGACTCATCTCCTGCTCCAACTGAAGCTGACAAAGCCACCCAGTTCATTGAGTGGATCCAACACATCCACCAACAGGTTCAGGATATCCTACAGAAGTCCAATGACAAGTACAAACAATGCCATGATCAACATTGGGTGCCGCATAAGTTTCAGGTGGGCGAAAAAGTTTGGTTGCACTTGCAGAAAGAATGCCTTACAGGACCCCATTGGAAGCTTCAACCACTCTGTTATGGACCGTACACTATCACCAAGGCCATGGGAGATAATTCTTTTGAGCTCAACATTCCTCCTTTCCTTGGCCTGCACCCAGTGTTCAATGTGGATCTCCTTCGCCCTTATTTCCCACCATTATTGGACACCTCAGAAGTAGCAGAACAACTGACACCAACATATCTCAAACCCGACTGCATACAAGAGGCATCCAATGATCATATTATGGACATATAGATCAAGGGAACTCGACAACAAAGGATCCAACTTTATCGAGTCGTCAAAGCAGGGCAGCTCCTGCACCAAGGCAAGTGGCTCACCCGGGGCCAAATTCAACAGAAATTTCCTCATCTAATGGGGGACCTCAACACAATGGAGACCATTGCTTCCTAAGGCGGGAGGATTGATCTAGATGGATATTAGTGTCCACCCACCTTTTCCAACTGGATCAAAACAATTTTCTAACATTTTTGGCAATTTACTATTTTTAGCAGTTTTTACTTCCGGGGCCATTTTGAGGGCCTAAATGAAGGTTTTTCTGTATCGATATCCTCAATGATATCTAAAGGAATTATTGAGCCCCCAAAATGAATATCCTTGATGATACTTTTCCAACGGGCTATCACACACCTAAAATGGAGATCGTATGCAAAAGTTACGACCCCGGGAAGTTGATGTACTAGCTTACCCAAAAGGGGCCCACATGACTTTTGGCGTTTCATCTCCTAGGGTTAGGTTTTTGGATGTCTATGGTTTTTTGCATTCTTGCTTATTGTAAAAATGCCTTCAGAGCCTCATTGTAATCTGCTTCTTGCGAATGTGAGTAGCTGTCACATCTCTTCTCAGAGATAAGCTGCCACCATTCTAGCGAGTCTTTCACTCTGTATTTTACAGTCTCTATACATTTCTTTCATTAATAGAAATCATGTATTACTGTATATATGTGTTTATGGTTTCATATCTGATACATTTCTGTTATATTATTGAATATCTGCGATATCTCTGTGCATTTCTTTATTATATCTCCGCTCTCATTTCGTGCCGAAAATAATCCAGATCAGAAGTGCAATAGACGAGGGAGAAACTACTGGACAAAGCATATGATCATCAACAGAAGATCAAGAGGGCCTTTGACAAGAAGGTGAACAAAGAGGATTTCCAGCTGGGAGATCTAGTACTCAAGTGGGATGCACCTAAGCAAGATAAAGGAAAAGACGGTAAATTTGAGGCCTTGTGGATTGACCCCTTCAAAATTTCTGACGTTTTTTCAAATAACATTTACAAGTTAGAGGATTTGGAGGATGTTGAATTTTTTGGTAGCCCTGTAAATGGGTATTTTCTAAAGAAGAGTTTTTCTTAAGCAATGATTGGCTTCCCATGTCATTGTAAATATCATTTTTCTTTTGTTTTTTTTTTTTATAAGTGACTCCACAACCCAACACTAGGGCACTGCAACTGTAAAATGAGTTCTTGGAGCCTCACAGGGAGGTCTCTATCCCCCATGGAGCCTATATGTTAACACCTGAATTTTCTACCTACTTCATAGGAATCAAGTAGTGACTGAGATTTACCCTCAGGATAATTATGGTGTAAATCATGTGGTATTCTGCCCATGATTTCCATAGGAAGAATGAAGACGTTGAGGCCTGAACAACTCAAGCACCCTCAAACCTGTCCTCCACTCACCATCACCCCGCCTCAGCGCATTTTTCTCTCACCACATCATCACATATACATTTTGTAGAGCTATAGTGCTACTAAATTGTCTAAATCACATACACTATCAATCTTCCACCTGCAACACTTGTATTGGTCATGGAAGAAGATCTGCAGAGCCTAGAGGCATCTATATTGATTCTCAAAAGTCATGGGCATTGTCTAAAGAATTCATGGGTGTCATGCCTCATCCTGATCCTAATGAAGGTAGTTATTGAAGATGGGGGTGACAGTTGAGACCTCGTCTCACCCCATAAATGGAAAACATGCAGAGAGCGGTCCTAAAGGCAGACTGCAAATTTGAAGCTTCCATTATGGATAGTTTTTCTTGTAAAGAAAATAACTACGTCGGGCTCACATCTAACATGAGAAGGCATGCACAGTCTGATAGAGTAGGCACCGAATGAAAACTTTGAATGCCAGCGGTCCGATCACATTCCTGGTGGTTGCAACATTTTTAGTATATATAGGTAGTTTTGAAATTTTGTTAAGGTCGAATCGTTGAGCTAGGCTCCCTGCTATTGTAATATTTTTATGAAGAACACTGGTTCTCTAGTTATGTATTTGTTCTTGAGACATCTTGGTTAATCTAAGTCAGCTTTCTTGCTCCATCTTATTTGCCTCTGATACTTAGAGAGTTCATGATTGACTGATTCACATGGATTGTTGTGACTGTATTATGATGAATGTTTGATTATAGTGTTGTTATAATTTATTTCAGTTTCTTTGAGATTTGAATTCAAGAGGATCTTGTGTTTAAGTTTTTCCTCCTTAGGTTGCTAGAAGACCTGATGTTCACAAAATACCTATACACTCTCCTCACCAAAGTCTTCCCTCTATTCACACTTAATACAACTTACTGACTGAAGTTGATTCTAGACCTCAATTGCTTATGCATGCTAGTCCATATTTCTAAGTTAGAACGTTATTATCATTGAGTCCTCTCGATTTGATCACCTAAAACTATATAAACTGATGGGTATTGGAATTAACTTCTATGTAATCTGAGGGTGACTTCTAGTGCTAACATGAATGATCATAAATGAGGTCAAATTGTTGAGCGTTGTTGATGGCTTCCTCTTCGGATTGGGGGAAGGTGGATGCCACATCTTTGGAAAGTATAGAGACAAGTGATTTTAGAAGCCAATCGAGACATTGTTCTTTGGTGGTTTCTTCTTTACATAAAATATGACGTCGATGCCATTCGTGAATGTGGTCAGAAATATGTGTAGTTGAGGTTTTTTTTCACTTAGAGTGCAGTTCTAGACCAGTGTCATGACAAACTGGTAGTTGAAAAAAGGCCAAGAATGCTTTGACAAAGGATTCAAAAGTCACGTGTCACCCTAATTTTTCGTCCACATATCATTTGGCTGATGGACCAGTGAGTGTGCATTGAAATAACCTTAAGAAGATGGTGTCATCCATGATGTTGTTTGAAGAGCACCATAAGTGGAAGTTCATGACATGGTTGGCGGGATCTTCCCCAGATTTTCCTTCAAATTTGGGAATATCTGAAGGTAGTTTGGTAGGCATATTGGGCCATGTAATATAGGATCATTCATGAGTTTACTCAAATAGGGAATGTTGAGAGATGTCAAATATGGAATGGGTGTTGGTGGTGGAGGATTAGTTCCAGCCATGGTGTGTGCAGGTAGTGGACCTGACCCTTGAGGGGGATTTGGTGGGGTTGTACTTCTCCCTTGAGAAGAAGTTTTCCACCCGCCGCCTTGTGAAGGAGAGCTAGTGGATGGATGGCCTTAGGAATTTGACCCAAGTAAAGTGGAACCAAGCAAATTTGATCCAAAAATACTGGCACTCATAGGGGTGTGAGATGGTTGAGCCAGTGAGTTGGCAAGACTAGGAAATTTTCCTAAAATAGGGAGGAGATTTTGCAAGCGTCTAGAATGACAGGGATTTTGTGGGTCCCCTATGATGTCTGACTAGCAAGTGAATGTGTGCAGATGGTGATGAGAGAAATAAATGAACAAGAGACTTTTATAATTTGTACCTTCACAATATATCTCACAATCACATGTAATCAAATGAACATCATACATAAATCAACTGTAAATAAGCATACATGTGGGTAGGAGTATTTTTTCCACATGGGAGAACAAAGAAAACAAATGCCCATGTCCTAAAAGACGTATCGTCCTTCCTCTGAAATAGCACTGGACCTTACAAGAGTACTCAACTACGGGGTCTAAAGCCACTGGAAGAAGAACTAGTTAAGGATGAAATAATCAGTTATAATGAGGAGTAGAGGGTGCATATCCCGAAAGAGATGGTGATATTTCCCAATATCCACACAAAATCCGATCAAGGTGAAATTGTAGCCCAAATTGCCACTTGGGTAGATGTCCTAATTTTGGTCACTAAGTACCTCGGTCAAAGTGAGACATTTAGATTTTCGGCCTCAGAAATGGGTCATGGGCTAGATCCCTTCCAAGAGTTGGGTGACTCAAGGGGGGATGCACAAAACAACCATACCTCGGCCTTCGAACCTTCACGGGTATATCCCTACCTTATGGTGTAGGAACACCTGACTTGGAGGATTTTAAAGTTCCCTATTTGTCAACTTCTATTGTTTGAAAATGTGAAAACCAGATAATGGGGGGTTATTTGGATGCCTACCCCCGAGATCCTACCTAGAATAAAAAAAATATTTTGGCACCTCCTGTGGAGGAAAACTTAGTGAGTATTTAGAAAAACATTAGATGTGGTGGGATGAGAGATTGGGGGTGTGAACCAATCTCTTTTGAATTAAGTGGGTGTGGATAATTTCTTCAATAAATAATGGGACGTTTAAGAATTCCTTTGGAGAAAACCTACTTCAACCTCCACAATTCAAGATGGAAATTATGTGAGTGAGGAGTGACTTTGTGTGTGAGCAAGTGATAAAATGTGTCAAATTTTAATAAGTTAGGTGCGAATTTGCAACATGTGGACTTCCTGTGGTCCTTACAAATATTTGTTAACTATCATACTAAGTGTCATTGGTACAACCTTGCGGAATTTTAAAATCCCTAAAGAACTAGCATGTGAACATATGGGTCCTTACCAATCCTTTGAAATCCCTAATGTGGTTTACACTAAGAAAGATTGAAAAACTATCCTAGATTGCAAACATGTGGGAATGTATGGGCCCGTTACTTTGATCTTTAAACTCCCCTAGTGATGTAAACTAAGAAAGAAATTTCAAGAAACTATCCTAAGTTTGCAACATGTATGGGCCCTTACAAATTTAAGATGATTTCAAAAAATAAACTAAGAGGAACCCTATGGGGGCTTTGTCTTCTCTAAAATATTTTTTTAAGGGAGATGAAATGTCCCCTTAACCACCTTTCTAATTCTCAAGATCGCTCTATGGTGCGAGAGAAGAGAATACTCAATGATCAAAGTTGATTTATGATCCCAATGCAAGTGTTTTTATATGCGATAGAAAATAATATCAACTTAACTTTTACAACCTAAACAAGCCATCCATGTGGCAACCAAAGCAAAAGAGGAGAAAATATGGTTCTTTTTACCCCCTAAGTGCCTATGTTTAGCTAACCTTTCATATGGGAAAGGAGTCTAAGTGGAGTGCATTTACAAATTTCATGAAAGCAAGATTTTGAAGGCTAGGGGCCTTCAAATCATCACAAAAACTCTTACAATTTTAAAACTCTAGAAATGTGCACGGGTTATAGTTTAGACAGAGGCGCAGTGGGCGCACAATGTGCAAAATGCATAGAGAACATAAGTCATTTGGGCACACCGCTTTCAGAGAACAAAATCCCTTTGGGCGCACAGTGCGATGAGTGTGCGTCTGTGGGCTAAAATACCTGTGCACGTTCTGATACGCGTCGGGGGGGGGGGGGGGGG
>ML802365.1:343154-357014 GCA_009831015.1 Picea engelmannii
TTGAGTGAAATTATCCTCCTCCAGCTCCAAACTTGGCTCTTGGTAGGTAAGTCTAGGCCAATTTTGGTACCTGCAAGACAAATGGGTCAAAAAGAAGTGCTCTCAAAGCCTAAATAGGGTGGAAATTGATACATTTCCCCAGTATGGTCGCCAATTTGTTGTGTTTGTTTCGTCACTTGGGTGAGAAAAACAAGGGCACTTGCATGTCTAGTTGGGCCTTCTAGACAAGACAAAGATTAGTGCATGAGTTAAAAAATACAAGAACATAAAATAAACAAGTAAACAAACTAAAAATAACTAAGGAAATAAAACTAGAATGCATAAGAAATTTTGAACCAGAAACAATCAACTAATGACCAAGATTATTCCACCAATGGATAACTATATTAGTTAGCAAAACACCATAGAGAAATGAGGACTTATGAGTCCCCTCTTCCTCCTTGGGATGGATCTTGAGTTCCCTAATGGAGAGCTCTTCTTACAATGGTGGAAAAGAAAGCAAATGATGAATAAATCAATGCCTATTCCCTCAAGAGGTGAGTGGAATGGCCTATTGGAATGTTGTTAGAATGCTCCAAGGAGAAAAGAGGATTCTTAAGGGAGGATTGAGGCAACATAACAATACTATGAAAATCTTAATTTCTTAGTGCACCCATGGCCTCCATTTATAGCATGTCTTCAAGGCAATATTAACTTGGTTCTTAGTGTGAACAAGGGACCCTTTTGGGCACCCTTTGGTCCTTCACCAACCCCCCATTCGGATTCAGCTTAGATCTAAGGGTCAAATCAAGTTGGGAGTTGGTCCATAAGTGGTTGAGGGGCCGACAAGAACCATAAATGCGTCATTCACAAGAGTGCACAACTTTTCTCATACAGAGTCACGCATATGGTGCATTGTGCGCTCTACGAGCTTCTTTGGCCCATGCATTGTGCACACACTTCCTTTAGTGAGTTAGCACATGTCAATTTTTTCCCAGTTGTATAGTTTTTGCCTCTTGGAAATGCATTTTGGTGTTGTAGGTGAACTAATAGTTGTTTGGCATTGATGTATTCCTGTAACCATTTACGTGCAATGTTGCGGACGAAATTTCAGTGATAAAATTCACCATTTATCTTTTGATCATAAATTTGTTGCAACATAAGTTCAAAATATAACTTGATTTCTTCAAGGCTCCACTTCATAAAATTTTCTTCAATTTCAATGTCTTCTTCTCCAATATCCATTGTGTTTTCATCATAAATTGACTCAATTTTTGTATCTGTAATGTAGTCTTCTTCTTTTTCAATGACCATGCAGTCTTCAGTAAGTTGTGTATTTTCAAGTCATTCTTCAAGGAACTTCAAATCTTCTTTAAAATCTTTTGGCACTGCATCTGGGTGCTCTTCTTCATTGTTCTCTACTTCTGTCAGTGCTTCCAAATCTGTTGTTGCAGTTTTAGTATTGACGTTGTCTACAACATCATATAACACACGATTTTCAATTTCCCCTACAACATTCCCTATTGTTGCAGATTCCTCATCATACATTATTTCAAGTAGGTGTCCTCTTACATTTAACAAATTATCAATATACTGTATTTCCTGCTTGATCTTCAACCAATATTCATTTGACATGTTCTCCTCATCATACATTACCTCAATGACAATTTCTTGATTACAATCATCATTATCCACATGTGACTGACCAAGTGGGGTTCAACATATTCTACAGATTCACCATCAACTTCAGAAGTTTCCTCATAAGCAGATGCACTCTTTTCACTATATTTCATTTCTAGAATATCCCATAACATTTTTTCATTGTCTATATGACCAAATTCATATAAAATAAGAGACAAACCATAAGATATAAGGCTATTTTATCTTTTCTCTTATCATGGGAATTGACCAAACCATCTTTAACAAATTTCCATAAATCTATTGAACCAAGTAATCCTTCCAATTAATTTTCCAAACATTAAAAATTTTACTTCAGACGGATGAAAGAACTGGCATTAGTCTTTTCAATATTTCACTGATTTCTTTATCATCTTCAATGATGTCCAAATATACATTATGATCTTCAAGTATAGGTTCTTTAAATGAAAGCAAATTCCTATTGATTCTTTCTCCTCATGTGTTTCAGCTCTTTCCAGAGCTATTTAATTCTCCTTTGCTTACCCATGAGAGTAAAAAGCAACTGCGCAACCTCCTTCTTCTCTATGTCATTATTGATTGATGCAGGAGAGTTCCTATTTTCCTTCTTGTTCACGCAACTAATCATCCAAATAAAAAACTATAATCTTTTCCTTCCCTTTACTTTATAAACCTCTACTCCTTGATTGTCAATTACATGAAGGGATTAATTTTATTGCCTACAGATCTATGATTTATCTCAGGCAACCTAAAAAGTATCAAGTGATAGCTATAGGACCTGCATCATCTGTATGCCCATGATCACAAGAACTTATATTCTATCCGAAAGAACCTCAAAATTGACAATAAAAAGAACACTTACAAGTTTCAGCATCAAAATCATGTCCTATCACTGACAGAGATCAAGGGGATCTCAAATGTCATTTAAATAGCAGGTTGAAGTGTTTACCATGTTCAATTCGTAGGACAATGTAAAAAATCCCACCAAAGTCTTCTACTCCTAGTAATCACTACAGATCTATACCTCTTGCATTACAAGTCATAATCGATCTACTTTCCTTTTGTTGGGTTGAGACTCCAAACAACAAAAAACTCTGGAATGCACAAATTTTCTTCACGTAGGTTATGATTCCTCCAACACCGTTTCAATATTTATTTTAGGAAAAAAAAACTTGTGCAAGTAGGAGATTTGTAAGAGATATCTCAGGCAAAGATTTAGGATATCGCTAAATCTGGTGGGTGGAGATATCGGTGCAAATTGTTAAAACAAATATTAATTAAGATTTAATGTTTACTAGTATAGGCGATGAGAAGAAATCTATAAGCCGAATTAAATACGGTAGTTGGCAGAGACGACAGACTGCAGAAAATATCAACAAACTTCAAGAAACCGTCGGAAACTCTCGAGGCTTTAAGATAAACCTACAGCATGTAATTTTTCTATAGATTCATATCAATCTAACCCATTCAACATCGTCTCAGTTTCAATTGAGTTGTGTATACATTTCCCTTCTCTGTAATTTCACTGTGTTGTTTTAATTTCGTGTTCTGTTCTTCCTTCTCTCTTCATGGTATCAGAGCGACTTTGATACTGGGTTGTTTGTTGAGATAAGCCTTGTTCCTCCTGCTATCTCGTTTCTTGAAGATTGAGTTGTGTGTTTGCCCGAAGTGTTGCCTACTGAAGGTGATGTCAATCAAATTGTTGTGCTAGCAACGTAGATGCAGAGAAAAACCCTTGAATGCAGAAGCCGAAAAATGGGATTGACTGGTGAAGGAGGCTGCGTTGGTGACGCCAGAAAAAAATATTAACTTGTGAAGGAGGCCGTGTTGGTGAAGGAGGCTATGTTGGGGGTGAGGAAGCCTCCACAAGGAGGGTGAGTTTTATTCTCAAATTACAAAAAATTAATTAAGTTTTTTTTTGGGTTAACCATTCAGTTCTGGAGTTCTCATAGTCTTTTTTTAATAATAACGAAATTTAAATTAGCAGGAAATAATATTTTCAGTGGTGTTATTGTTTGTGCTATTGTGTGAAGAAGAATAAGGAAATTTAAAATAGCAGGAAGGGATATTTTCAGTGTTATTCTTTGTGCTATTGTTTGAAGAAGGGATAATTTCTGTGTGTAGGATATTGTGTGAAGAAGGGATACTTTCTGAGTGGGAGTATTTTTTCATTGCTAAAATGGCCATTAACATGGGTATAATTCCAGAAATTAAGTTAAATGGGAAAAATTATAATGATTGGGTGCATAAAATAGAGCCATTTTTAACAATGAGGAAGCAATATGATTTGGTTAGTGGGAAAGAGGCCCCTCCTACTGAACAAAAGGCTCTTGAAAAATGGGATCAAAGAAATAAGGAAGCTGGTGCATATATTAAAATTTGTGTGTCTGATGAAGTATTTGCAGAAATTAAAAATTTAAGAGAAGGCACTGAAATATGGAAGGTACTTAAACAATTGTATCATAATACAAGTGAATCATGGATCTTAAATCTTACTAGTGATTTACATAATTTGAGGTTGTCTAATAATAAATAAATTGCACCTCATCTAACCAAGTTGAAAGATATGCGTAATGAATTAGAGAGTCTTGGAAAAACATTGGAAGAAAAGGAGTTTGTCCATATCATCCTTAGGAGCCTTCCTAGTTCCTATCAACCTTTCACAACTAATAAAATTCCCACTATTTCTGTAACTAATCTTACTGCCAAGTTATTGCAGGAAGAGAAACACCTAGCTAAGGAAAGGGAGTCATCTAATGATGAAAGTCATGCACTTGTCTCCAAGGGAAGATCAACTCAGTATACTAAGAAATTCAAAGATAAGCCAGGTTAGTTTTCAAAGCAACTTGAAGAAAAGAAACAAAGCAACTTGAAGAAAAGAAACATTCTTATAGATTTAATAATAATTGTCATTATTGTGGGAAGCGAGGGCATTATGAGAAGGATTGTCGCAAAACACAATGGGACATGCAACAAAAGCAACTTAAATTTTCAAATCATAAAAACTTTATAAGAGAAAAAGACAATGCTCTCTATGTTGCACTTAATGCCAATGTTTCAAATAAAGATGAATGGGTCATAGATTCAGGTGCAACTAGGCATATGTCCCATAATAAGGAGAAATTTGTTATCTTAGATAATGATGGCAATAAGGAGAAAAATTTTCTTGGAGATGATACAACACTAGATGTGATTGGAATTGGAAATGTTGCTATTGAAGATGGAGTATTCAATAATGTTATGTTGGTTCCCAATCTTAAGTCAAATTTACTCTCTGTGATTCAAATTGCAAATCGAGGTTACAAGGTTGAGTTTTATAAGGAAAAGCGCTTATTTAAAGATATTAATAGTAATTATAAAGTGGTTGCTTCTGGATATGTAGAAAATGGACTTTATAAGTTTGGAAGGTTTACCTCAAATGAGAAAGCTTTGGTTGCAAAAGTTGATAATGTGAGTAGGTTGTGGCATGAGAGAATGGGACATTTAAATTACAAAAGTCTAAGTTTGATGAAAAGGTTTGAAATGGTGTATGGACTACCTAAAACATCTCAAAGGCAAGGAGTTTGTGAAGGATGCATGTCTGGAAAGCAACATATGGAGAAATTCATAAAAGGAAAATCATGAAGAGCCAAGACTCCACTTCACTTGGTTCAGAGTGACCTCATGAGGCCATTAGAACATCCTTCTATTTCAGGTTCCAGGTATGTTCTAACATTTATTGATGACTATAGCAGAAGGATTTGGGTTTATTTTCTAAAGAACAAAGATGAGGTATTTGGGAAGTTCAAGGAATTTAAATCCTTTGTAGAAAAACAAAGTGGAAAGTCTATTAAGATTTTAAGGACTGATAATGGAAAAGAATATGTAAATAAAGAGTTTGATCACTATTGTAAGTATAATGGAATTAAAAGAGAACATACAGTCCCTTATACACCTCAACAAAATGGGGTAGCTGAAAGGAAGAATAGGACTCATATGGAGATGGCTAGGTGTATGCTACATGCTAGAAATATGGATCCAAAATTTTGGGCTGAAGCTATAAATACTACAACTTATATTGTCAATAGGACACCTACAATTGTTGTCAAACATAAGACTCCTGAAGAAGCTTGGAGTAGAAGAAAACCAACTGTAAGTCATTTCAAGGTTTTTGGGTGTGATGCTTATGTTCATATTCCTGATGAAAAGAGAAAGAAACTTGTTAGAAAAGGTCACAAATGTATTATGGTTGGTTACAATGAAATATCTAAGGCCTACAGGTTGTATGATCCTGAAAAGAATGAAATACTCATTAGGAGAGATGTAATATTTGATGAAAGATGCATACCATCTACCAAATCTTCTTCCCTTTCTCCTACTTCATCAATTCTTAGTGACCAAACTAGTGAAGAAAATCTTGATGAAATGGCTAATGAAGAAAGTTATGAATCTTGTGAAGAAGAAATTGTTGCTATAGGTACACAAGACAATTCTTCCACAAAAACAAGAAGTCATCAAGAGATTTATCAAGAACGCTCAAGACAACATTATGCCAACTATGCTCTTATGACTAGAGTGATGCATGTTGATGATCCATAGGTCTTTGAAGAAGCTCAAGGAAAACTTGAATGGGATGCTGCAATGAAAGATGAATATGATTCTTTAATGAAGAATCAAACTTGGGAGTTGACTCCTCTCCCAGAAGGTAAAAATATCATTGGATGAAAATGGATATATAGGACAAAATTCACATCTGATGGAGCAATCAAGAAGCATAAGGCTAGATTGGTTGCAAAAGGATTCTCACAAAAATAAGGTATTGACTATACCGAAACATTTAATCTTGTTGCTAAAATGACTACAATTCGCATTGTAGTTTCTCTAGCTGCAAAATTTGGTTGGGAAATTCATCAACTAGATGTAAAAAGTGTTTTTATGCATGGTGATTTACTTGAAGAAATTTATATGAAACAAACACCAGGTTTTATAAAGGTTGGTCAAGAACACTTTGTTTGTAAGTTTAAAAAATCATTGTATGAGTTAAAACAGGCTCCAAGAGCATGGTACTCCAAAATTAATGAGTACTTCTTGAATGATGGATTCAAAATAAGTCCTTACGATCCTGATCTTTATGTTAAAAATTGCAATGGTGACATCATAATGGTTGTCCTATATGTAGATGACTTAATCATTACAGGAAGCAGTTTAAGTGAGGTATATGACTTCAAGAAGCAGGTAAAGAAGGCTTTTGATATCACAGACTTGGGGTTATTACATTATTTTCTTGGCATCCATGTTTGGCAAGAAAAAGATAGAATTCTTCTATCACAACCAAAATATGCACTTGATTTATTGAAGAAGTTCAAAATGGAGAATTGTAAGTCAACTCCAACACCAATTGATGCAGGGACCAAGTTAAGAAGCAATTCTATTTCAGAAAAATTTGATGGCACACTATATAGATAGTTGGTTGGAAGTTTGCTCTATCTAACAGCCACGAGACCAAATATTGCATATGCAATTGGAATGGTTTCTAGATTTATGTCTGATCATCGTCTTGATCATTGGAATGCAGCTAAAATAATACTTAGATACATCAAAGGAACTTATAAGCTTGGACTTGAATATTAAAATGGTGGTAATGTTCAAATTGCAGGATATAGAGACTATGATTGGGCAGGAGATATTGATGATAAAAAATCAACTTCTGGATATATCTTTTATCTTGATTTGAGAGCAATCTCATGGAGTAGCAAGAAGCAAGCTACAATCTCTTTATCATCAACAAAAGCTGAATATAAAAAAGCAACACTTACAACACAAGAAGCTGCATGGCTAAGAGGTATTCTTGCTGAATTGAATCAAGTTCCGAAGCATGATAGAACTTAAAGAAGTATCCCCTTAATAAGTGTATGTTAATCCTAATAAACATTAAAGGAGAGTGTTAAAACAAAGATTAATTAAGATTTAATGTTTATTAATATAGTGGGTAAGAAGAAATCTAGAAGCCAAATTAAATAAGTAGTTGGCATAAATGGAAAATATCAAGAAACTTCAAGAAACCGCGCTCTCAAGGCTTCGAGATAAACCTGGAGCGTGTAATTTTTCTATAAATTCATATCAATCTAACCCATTCAGGATAAACCTACAGCATATGATTTTCTAAATTCATATCAATCTAACCCATTCAGGATAAACCTGCAGCATGTGATTTTTCTATAAATTCATATCAATCTAATCAATCTAACCCATTCAGCATCGTCTCAGTTTCAATTGAGCTGTGTATACATTTCCCTTCTCTGTAATTTCACTGTGTTCTTTTAATTTTGTGTTCTGTTCTTCCTACTCTCTTCACAAATAACACTATTCACTGGCAGCGGCGGTCACTAAACGGCGGCCCAATGAGACGTATATTTGCTGGAAAGCTATCTTGATTGTAGAAAATTAAAACTGACTCAAATTAACAAATTAAAACACTTGCTCAACCTCCACAGGAGCACACAAGAATCTCTTGGTGGAGATAGCACTCGATGTACGAAGGCGACTTTGAGATCGCGTCTGGATTGAAAAAAATTCAGAGTCCAGGGTTCACTGTTCAATGTTCAGACTGCAGATCGCACTGTTCAATGTCTCCCCTACACCAGTCGGCGACACTCACACCAGTAGACGACTTCAATGCTTAATACGACTAACAGACCCGATCGCAGTCCAATATAGGCTTCCTGCGCAGATTTGAATCACCTCGACCTAGAGTAAAATGTGCTTTCTCCAACAAGGACGCTCCACGCAGATAGCAGAGACACTCCAGCAGCACGCAACACGCAGTTCGCGCGCAGGGACAGCGAATATATATACCAAGGGACAAGAATCAACGAACACTCCACAGGAGCAGCAAACAAATCGGTGCAATCACAGGTGCGAATACATCATACAACAACATGTGCGAACCCAACAAATAAAGTAGACAATAGACAGCTCGCAGCGAAGTAACAGATGTTGCAACCTAGAGCAGAAAGAAGAAAAACAACTCTTGCACCTGATGGAGATCATACACAGCTCCATGCAGAGGAAAATCGCACGTAGCACCAGCACACAGTCTGACAAACGACATCCCCTTCACACCAGTTGATAATTTTGCACGCAACAACAATGGCGACATTACTTAGATAGCGTGGTTCCTCACGAGGTTATTAACCTAAGCTCTGATACCAACTTAAAAACGGACATCAATTAACCTCAATGACAGTGAGTGAGTTGACAAGGGCACATCACAAGTGATACTAGCTCACACACTCCATATTATTTGATAAATTCCATATTATGTGATAAATTGTATACAATATATAAGTTATAAGCCCTTAACAATCTTCTCCTCAATTAGTAGAAACCACTCAAACATTAATATAGCAATCAATTTTAACCATTTCTTAATTATGACATTTTTATTAAGATTCGTCATTACACTAAAACTCATAGGTGTTAGTAAATTTCCAAATCAGTAACATCACCTTGAGTGGGCGGTTAGTCCCATGTTCTCAGCATGGCTATTAGTCCACGAGAAATGTGGTGGTTAGTCCAACACCCCTAATTCACGAGAGGTGTAGTGATTAATCCAACAATTTCACCATTATTATCCAACACAATATACCTCTAATCTCTCATGCACAAATGGCTCAAAAATGCTATGACCCAACACGAACACCCCTGCAAACATAGTTTCTAACCAACTGTTGGTTCCAATAGACCTAACCTCAAATAGGGGTAGCACATAGCTAGCAGATCCATACACAAACTCAATCATCATTTATACATGTAGGATTTAACATTAACATGCCCCACACAATAGATCATAGATCATAAACAAATCAATGGAGGAATTTAAGCAGAAGGATTTACCATTAACATGCCCTATACAATAGATCATAAACAAATTAATGGAGGACTTTAAGCATAAAACCTTTTGCTACAAACAACCTGTCTAAAGCTACCTCTACCAACATTCACAAATTGCTTCTACAAGCAGAATGACGTTGTGCATTTTGACAATCTGATAGGCAAGTACGCTCATACCACTACACACAAACCGTACTCACAACTTCTCATTACTACAAACTCAGAGTAACAATTACTCAGGTAAACAATCTACTATCTCCTACACTAATATCCTATATTATTTTATATTTACAAATTGCTTCTACAAGAAGAATGACGTTGTGCATTTTGACAATCTGATAGGCAAGTACGCTCATACCACTACACACAAACCGTACTCACAACTTCTCATTACTACAAACTCAGAGTAACAATTACTCAGGTAAACGATCTACTGTCTCCTACACTAATATCCTATATTATTTTATATTTACAGTGGATTAAACACTAATATCCTGTATTATTTTATATTTAGAGTGGATTAATGATAAGGAAATTTCATGATCAAAGAACCCCTTTGGTGGAGGCATATGTAGAGAAATGGAGGAGTGGATATTGTTTTCAGATACTAAGTAATTTTACAATTATCAATATATCATTGTTTTATGATAGACATACTATCTTAGCATACTAACAAACTATTAAGAGAATATCTCAACCACATATCAAAATAGGAGTTAATTAGTTGGAAAGAATCTTTATCTAACTAGATATAACAACTTCCTAAAACTTAGAAATAGACTTCTCACATAGAAACAAACTCTACTTTACAATTGTTGGAATATATAATTCCTACTTATCTAATATGATGTATTAAGAAGTAGAGTCAATCTCTACTTGAGTTGTGTGATCTTATTATTAGGAGTTTGTTAGGGAGTTGGATTTATGAGATCCTAGATTCCTGTTTATGGTTGAGATATTTGCTCAACCTCTCATCCTATATTTGGAATAAGTTAGATCTGATAACTATCAGTGAGCTCTATATAATGAGCCACAAATGTATTGTATATCAAGAATCAAGTAATCTAATAGTAATGTCTCTATCATTTGTTAATTTAGTATCAGAGCATTAGGGCTGGGCGTGACTCCCTCACGGGAGTACCCAAGATCTTGAGAAAGCCTTGACGGTTAATCTACTGTAGGTGTAGATTAGGTGGAGGAGTAGAGAGTAGACAAAATCGTTTTTCAGTGTTGTTGGGCACGTGATCTGAGTGTTTCCCTTGTGTGTGATTGAAGAAGAAGCCTGCGAAGGTGTGAATTTAACCAGTCTGTGCGTGAGGAGAGGTCATCCCATGGAGGAGAATTATGTGTGTTCATGTTGTCTTATTGTCTTGGAGGTAGTTACACTCATAATTATGTGTGGTTTCTGATCAGGATTACCATTGTGCACCACTATGGTGTGTGAATATTAAACCCATGGTGCAATTTTTGGACATTAAGCGGATCAACTCAACGCAGAGCATGCAAATAGTGCTATTTGATGGATCCTTTATGTAGTAGGCAATGCTCACAACGCAAAACAATGAGTACGTGAAATTAGGACGGGTACAAAATTACAAGATTATGTATTGCTAGGCCAAAAAGTATGCCTGGAGATGCAGTTCCATGGCTAGCCACCCAAAGGGCGCCACCATGGCCAACCGTCCCTCTCTGCTAATCTTTGTATCCAATCAGTTTGTTGGATAGTTGGGTGCGCACGAAGATACAGTTCTGTCTTGATTTCCCAACAGCATTCCAGTGTTGGTGTTGTTTGTTGTCCAGTATTTGCGTGCTTCTCTTAACATCGACTTCCCTTCACCTATTTGCCTGCGTGCTGCTTTCTAATTTGGAGCAGAGTTAAGGTTGGTGAGGTGTGCGCAACCATGGCTGAAATGTAGTGCAAGGTTATGAGTGATGGTGATCTCAACATCCTATGGTTGCAAGTGTGTCAAGGGTAAATGCCTATGAAGTTTTAGTTTTAATTTCCCTCTGATCTTGTTTGGATCTGGTGGACGGCTCAGCCAAGGTAGCCAAAGATAGATATGTCGCTTCCAGCTAGAAGCGAGAGACAAGTCATGAAGGAAGAGGAAGCCCGAGGAGAGGGAGAGGTTGAAGGGCATGTGAAAAATCCTTGTCCATGATATTGCAGAGGACTCATTTTTTGAGTTTTGGAGAGGAGCTACAATTGCTGAGTAAAGGAGTCGTAAAGCGAGAGGTTGCTATTGTTGGAGTTTGTTGTTGTTTGCGCCATTGCATGGAGGTGTTATAGCGAAATGAAGTGAGGTGTACGTTCTCATTCCGTCGGACTCACACATCCTCCAAATCAAGTCACAAAAACAAGATTGAGTTGTGAGTGATAATTTTTGTTTGAAGTTGTGAGTATTTATTTTATTCAAGTTGTGTGAAGTGGTTATATGTGTATCTTGGTCATGAATGATGATGAGATGTAAATGGACATATGTAATGGGCTTGTAATATTGGGCATATGATTGGTTAGAGTATTGTTGGTATTTTATGTACATGCTTGAATTGTTGTAGGGGGTGCATGATCGGTTGTACCCGACACCCCAGGTTATGGTCCAAATTGTAATGCTTAGCCATAGGCAAGCTAAATTCCCCAGATTTGTTGTAAGCCCTGTTAGTAAGGCATAAACAGACACATGTGTTGTAGCGCAGAAGTGCATGTGATCACAGGTTGTGATAGTCTCTCATAGACAGAGAGGTTGTTGTATCAAGTTGTGGAATTAACCACTAGGGTAGGTACAAGGGTGGTAGGTGTACTCGTATGCTAGTTTGATGTTGAATCAGAGACTTTGGATCTTCGATTCAAGGTGGGGATGTGAGATGGAAGAATCTCAAAGTGTGAGACCAAGTTGTAAGTCTCAGAGTGTGAGGGACCAAGTTACGTTTAAGGGCGAGTTTAACATTGATGAGCTATGTAGCTGAAAACAATTCCTAGAGAACTAGCGGTTATAGCGGCAGATGACCCATGTATTCCAGTAGATGGATTGTGTTTTATATGGACATCAATAATTATATGTAGGTACAAGGTACAAGAGGAAGCAAAGAAAGTTCAAGGATGAAGCCCGTAGTAAAGCAAACTCAAGTGAAAAATTAAAGCCATGACAGTGATGAAGATATTTAGATAAGTAATCATTAAGGGAGAGTGTTGGAATATATAATTCCTACTTATCTAATATAATGTATTAAGAAGTAGAGTCAATCTCTATGTGAGTTGTGTGATCTTATTATTAGGAGTTTGTTAGGGAGTTGGATTTATGAGATCCTAGATTCGTGTTTATGGTTGAGATATTTGCTCAACCTTTCATCCTATATTTGGAATAAGTTAGATCTGATAACTATCATCTAGCTCTATATAATGAGCCACAAATGTATTGTATATCAAGAATCAAGTAATCTAATAGTAACGTCTCTCTCATTTGTTAATTACAATGACCAATACAATAACAAACCATAATCTTCTTTGGCCTGAATGGATGTAAATTTGGACAAAATTGTTATTTTCTATTGTTTAAATTGCATTTTTGAATGCATAAATGAATTCAGGATGCTGAAAAACCCCACTCTGATTATACAAACTTAACCACTC
The DNA here is from genome assembly GCA_009831015.1 of Picea engelmannii. Classification (NCBI taxonomy): domain Eukaryota; kingdom Viridiplantae; phylum Streptophyta; class Pinopsida; order Pinales; family Pinaceae; genus Picea; species Picea engelmannii. The sequence continues at coordinate 356,290 of ML802365.1, forward strand.
AAATCTGCAGATTCAACCATTCATCCAGATTTAAGAAAAAATCAAATAAAAAAAAGAAAAAAAAAAGCAAAAAATAAAACTTTTAAACTATTAAATTATAAGAAGATTTGAAATTAATAATTTCATGACACCTTTAATATAAAATTGAAATATATTAACATTCAACAAAATCGTATTTCCATATAACCTCACATAATAACTTTCAGCTCAATCTTTTCAAACCTCCCAAACCCCAGGCCGAAATACAACCATATATCTAATCATTTTAATATACATTGCAATGAAAGAACGTGCACTCCAGCTAAAAGATACATGTGGATTTGGCATAGCGTTGGACTAAGGATTAACGCACTGCAATTTGCCAAGAACTCTCTTCATTATGTGCCCAAGAATTTGTAAAATCATGATCATTTTAGCTTACCACAGTTGAAGATTGAAAGAATTAGGCTCATACACAGAACAGATTGTATTATTGCACACATAAACTCAGAAACAAGGCGTACATAAATAGTTGGAGTGAGATCCAACTGATCCACTTATTGTGGGAGAGGTTGAGGGAATATCTCAACCTCCTCCAGCTATCCCCAACACGTCATTATTATCTAACTCCCCCCCTTAATGACTACATTACATAACATAACAAAACGTTACAACACAAACTGTCTGACTGATCCTCATACGCAGTTACACCCATCTCTGAACTTCATAGACACGCTCTTTCTCTC
>ML802366.1:7058-23634 GCA_009831015.1 Picea engelmannii
TTACCCATATATCCAAAAAATAGTGTGTTGTCCAAAATTTCAAAAGTCAAATGTTCTCAACAATTAATAATAAAAACTTAAAATCCATATTTTTCACTCTGGGAGGCAATCTTTCCCTTGTTGTTGCTGTCACCTTTTGATCTTTTTGAATTTTCCTTAGGCTGTGTGGAGCCTTTAGGCCTAATCTCACCGATCACATGAGAGCAATCATATCTCAAATGCATGTGGGAGGACACAGATTTATCAGAGTCATTTGAGTGTGAGGAAGGGGAAGCGATGTCTTTTCATTTTTCAGGAGCATGGTGGACCTCGGTTTTTAACCTTTTTCTTGCATGGGAAGACTGTATTGGTGAGTGGACAGGGGTATCTTGGAAAATTTGATTGATAGGTGGAGGAGCAGGTAGAGACAAGTTAGGCCAGCCACGATGTTGGGAGACTGTCGGGTGGACAATATCTTGCCATCCGTCATTTTCGGGGACTTCGGGTTGTAGTAAACATGAGGAGAATTGGGATACCAGGGACCTATAGGGCTTGGAAGGGAGGCCTTTCAGGCCTAGTTTGGACCACTCCTTGCCCAATCCAATTAAAAAATCCATCTTGAAATAGTTGGATAACTTTTTCGAGTTTACATCAAAGTGTATAGAGAATCTTGGCCTTGTAGGGCCTCTGTTTCAATTTCCTCTTCCTCGGTTACCCCAACCATGGCTACCTCTGCTGAAAAATCTCATTCTTGTATGCATAATTGATTAGCAAATAGTTTCTTTAACAACCATACATGACAAATCTTTTAAATATGAAATAAAATTTGGCTCAACAACATATTAGATTCATGCAATCCAATCCATACAAATTGTTTAATAGTTTTCAATGAGAAGGGGGTGAACAAGGGTTTTGGGATATGCGAGGGGTTGTATTGAGCAAAAAATGTTAAAATGAGGGGGAAAAGATCATGATTACTTCTCACAGACATCAAACAATCAATTGTGTCATAAACCAAAAGAATAAATCATTGTAATTCATCCCTGTGATCCTTTAACTGTCATGATACAAAACTTATCTTAACTATAATTAAATTTTAGGAACAATGAGTGGATAGTGAATATGGGAAGGCGAGGGGAATTGTAATGTGAGAAAAGTGAAATAATGGTATGGAAAAGAGAGAATAATGTTTGAAAAACCAATTAAGTAATCCATAAAAACAACTACGTATTCAATACAACTATTCCATCACCAATTAAACAATTACAGTGTGTTAAACTTGTTCACTGGCCCACATCCAATTTCTTAAAAAACTTTCAATTAACACAGTGTATAATCATACTCAGAATCGTCATGACTTTCACCCATATTTTTTAAAAGAATTATGTTTCTTTTCATTTCCTTCCCTTTTATATTTAAAACAAAATATAAAGGAACACACAGTCATATTGCTTCAACTCTATTCAACATATATAAAAATATCAACCACTACCCATAAGTTATAAATTCTCAAATCAAGCATAGACACAGGTCTTTCCTGAGTTGAACAGACTCTTTTAAAACATGCTCGATTACATTCCTTTGACAAATTTAACAATTAAATTTTCAATGAAACCATACTACCAAGAACCCGTGGTCATCTCTGATGGTGCAATAAAACAAAACGATGCACGATGTCCCCATAAATCATACACAGTAGACATCCCAATCATAGTCATCAACTCTTCAAATTGCAATAATCTAGATCGGGGCAAATTAAACACACAACAACCACCAACTTCAATTTATAACACGTTGTAGGAACACACAAAACAATGCATAATGAAAAGAGACATCTCTGTGACTGTACATTTACGCTCACTCTCAATCAACTAATTAAACCATACTGAGTTATCTATTCAAATACCATAACAAAAGGAGGCAATGGCCATATACCAATTATCATTTCCAATTACAAATTTCCAACAACCTGATCAAACAGAGATGGGGAAATAACCAAGGCCACTATCAATACTACTCAACCAACTTATGTTAGTCAACAAGAGACCCAACAAAATTTTGACTGGTTGGGTTTATCAAAATCGAGCTTTGTAACCATGAACACAAAACATAATCAAGGGTTCGCTTGATCACCAAAACACAGGGTGACTGGAGGTCGACCATATCAACAGTAGGTGAGAGACCTTTGAGACAAGAATGGTGGAACCACAAGCCTCATAACCCTTAGACTTGTAAAATAAGGTGATAGTTCAACATCAGGTAGGGTAGACCATGATGCAGAGGAGTAGAGATTTCTTATTGGGGAGTAACCAATACCATGAACGCGTAGAGTCATAAACCTCACACTCTTCTCAAGAACCAAACCAACACATAACAATGTCGATGGAAATGTAGACCCCAGGGACTACCAACAACCCTAAAGCAAACTTCTTGGCATAATGGTCGATGTGTTGATGCTAATACCACAAAAAGAGACCACGACCAGGAGAAAAGATATATAGTGGAAAAAATATGGATCGAAACATACACAACAACCCCATAGCACCGAATACAACTGGATATGGTTACCATAACTGTGAGGAGATGACCATCAAGGATAAAAAGAGTGAAACCCTCTAACAAAAACTCATAAAGACTACAAATATCCATCACGGTTTCCACCACACAGAACAACCAATGAAATGGCAACTTCAACCATCGATTTTCCATTTGCAACGAATAACATACACAGTCATTCCAGAGAAAACACCATGTGTTTACATAGTTGCCAACCTCAATAAAACACAAACCAACACATTACCGATCCAACGTTCATTTCATACATAGAGAGAATTCACGGATGGGTGAAAAGAACCATACCTGTACCCAATAGCCTTAAAAATGTGAGATGGTCAAGCAGTTCTTTCCACGCCTAAATCTCGGAGCTTAACCACAGCAAAACCAAATGAACAATAACCATGCTAGGGTGACAGCCAGTGGGAAAAGTATGAAGTGATGTGCATTTACTACACGTCGCATCCATCCTCCATTCATTCAATTTTGTAGTATACGACAAGTAGCCAAAACCATACAATTAATCCATACCATTAATTCCATGCATCGAAACTTGCACGCATTGATTTCCAATTGTGCCAACCCAATCCATATTAACCACTACCAATACCGTACAATCACATATATCAAATGTGCCCAATATAACTCAATACAAATCGTATAGCCACTAACATTTCTAGTTAGGACTAACATCAATTTCTTTTAAGTTCATTTGCATATAGTATAGCATAGTATAGCATAATTACCTTTTCTTGGATTTATTCCATATTGCTCTTGTCTCTTGATATAACTAACATGTGTCTTGTGCATGTGTAACATGTAATGAATCATGACACCAATGGCGATGTAATAATAGTAAATATAAGTCATTCATAACATGGAATTTTAGAGCTTAGAATAATGGAATCAATACATCAAATGCATTATCCATCTGCCATTAGGTCGTAAACAAAACCAATATTTCATCATCGATCATGTGAACCCTATAAGTAGCATCGAAACAATAGCATAAAATGTGTGATAAGACTATCTTTGATCCTCCAATCTACAAAGGGGTCCCACCTACTAGTATTATATATCATTAGCACAGTTTAAATAATATGTCATTGTGCCAAGAGTACCCTGGAGAAACTAGAGAATGGTGTTGCAATTTTTGGATCAAACACAAAATTTTGGGATCTTGCAGCCATTCTTGGCGATCATTCATTGTTACAACCAAAGCATAGTCATTTTCTATTCTTTCTTCCATTTCCTTCTATGATATTCGAGTAGGTTGAAGTAAGGTTGTCTTATGAAACCCAAAATGATCTTTGCTTCATGAATATTCTCCAATGATATAGTTGTGTGTAGCCTTATTCTTGGCTTGAATATGCCAAGAAAATTGCATAGCTACCATAATATTTTCAGAACGTTTTAGGAAAATCACATGTTTAATTTCTTCTTTTAATCCACCTATGTCAACTTCCAAACTTTTTTCATCACTTATGTTATCTACCCTTGTGGCCAATACCTTAAATTCTAAATTATAATATTTAATATCACTTAAGTACTTGATTGTTGTCAATCGACTGAAGTAGTCTTGTTCTTTGGAACTTTCCCATTTTGTGATTCTAAGTCTCTTGTAAATAAACCCCAATTACAATGATAATAATGAGGCTTTCTTTTAACTACCCATTGATACCATTGATATGGTTTTATCTCAAATTTCAAAGTTGTTATGTGAATCCTTAGATTATCATCCATAATATTATGTAGTTCAAAACATTTCTTTATTTGGTTCACCTAGATATAGATATTTGTTCCATCAAACTTCTTTAACTCAACCTTTGGAAAGTTCACTCCTTTTGGGAACCATCTATAAGTAGCTCCACTATTTGAGTTAAACCCCCTTGGAAAAGTTTTATCATTGGAAAGTTTTTCAACCTAAATACTACCCTTATTTTCATGAGTCCCTTCAAACACCTTATCAATTTTAGGGAGCCTCCCATTTAAGGATTCTATAATCTTTTGTTCCATTTGTTCCAACTTTCCATCTGTATTCTATTCCAAATGTTCCATCTTTCTTTCCATCAATTCATTATTTTCATCTATCTCTCTTTCCATTTCTATTTGAGTATTTATCRAATCAACATTTTTCAYTGACCTATCATTCAATTCATTKATTTGAATRTCSAATTTGYACAATTGGTTTTTTATCTCCTCATTTTCTTTATGAGTCATGGAGGTTTAATTGGTGAAGTAAATTTTGGATTTTTCTTTGGAGCCATGGAAAATAGTTACAGGGTCCTAAGGACAAGGGAGTCTCAAGTGATATATATCTCTCTAATACACATGCAGGGTCCAACAATAGTACTCGACCCAATATCTCATATAAATAACTAAGGAGGCTCAATTGTTCCCTTAGTTGTACTATCTAACTACCCAAGCACTAGAGAGTGGTCGCTCCCAGTGTTGTTCTCGATGTACTATAGAAACAAGACAACCAAATAACTTATCCAAGGTTGATTTCAAGAATACCTAGAGTAATTTATATATACCCAAAGGCATGTGGAAGTGAGATCCCATCTACAGGTATTGTATAATGCGGTACTACTCAAAGGATTACCAAGAGGGGTTACAAGGGTTTCCAACCACGTGAAACCATGTGTATTTCCCGTGTGTAATATTCACAAACCAAAATTTTACCTTCTTAATGATATATCATGTTGATCCATGTAGAAATCAGTGGCCACCCACCTATTCCACTCGCTCAAAACATGGGTTTCCACCTTGGCAGTTTTTCTACAGTTTTTTGGGTCCTGAACTTCCGAGGTCGTTTTGAGGCCCTAAATGACATTTTTTGGGCACTATAGTGCCCAAATTATGCCCAAATACATTTTTGGGGGAATAAAAAATATGTACTCCTCAGCTAGATCTTTCCAACGAGGTATAGAACACTCAAAACAAAGATCATATGCAAACATTATGCCCTTGGGAAGTTGATGTACCAACTACTCCCATCGGGGCCCACAAAACTTTTGGCGTTTCATCTTCTGGGGTTAGGGTTTTGGATTTTATTTATTTTAAAAATTCCTCTAGAGACTTATTATAAACACCATCGTATTCTTGTGAATGAGCATAGCCATCACATCTCTTCTCAGAGATAACCTGCCACCATTCTAACACTATAATTTTACAATTTCTGTACATTCTCTCATTAACAAAAAGGTGTGCATTACCGTATTTTTGTGTTTATTGCAATATATTTGTATATTTAATTTTTATATATCTACCTTCATTTCATTCTCAAAACAATCTAGATTATTGGTATCAGTGTAGGCTACTCCTTTTTCATTTCTTAGTGCATGTCCCTTATGAGGTTAGCGTATGGAGAGTTGGATCTCAAGCTAGTTTCCCTTGAGGACAACCACTCTCGCTATCTCAAGTGGCCTCCCATGGCGGGAGAGAAGAGGAATGATGGAGCATAAGATCCCATCAACTTTTTTCTTGTGGAAGCCCTCGCGCAACGGAGGAATGCGATGTTTCCATGTTGGAGAATTTTTCCCAAATCCTTCAATGATTGTCGACAATAACAAACACATATTTGTCAATTAGCCACTTTGAATATGATACCTCATTCAAGGTACAATTTGATTTTCATATTCCTATATTTTAAGTTCAAATCGATGCAAATGCTTTGGAAAAATTGTTAAATTTGCTAGAAATGTATTTCTCTGTTCACAATTTTTCCGACAGATAAAAGATCACCTTCGTGCTCCTTAAGGATCTCCCCCATGTAAAATATTGGTGGGAAACTTACTGGGAAAAAATTTCCATAAAGGAGTTTGGAATATCTGGGGCCAATTCCACTTGGTATTTTTTTATGGATGTGGTCAAGTAGTAATATTACCCTGTGGGAAACTATGATGACCAGTACATGAGATGGACCATGCTGCATCAAAAGTGAGACCAAAAAGTGCCAGAGTTCACAAATACCTTCCATACCTTGCGCACAAAGTTGAGTATCAAAGACTCTGAGAGACATATGGTTTTGAAATATTATGGGGCTCTACACAAGTACATCCAAACCAAAATGGAATTTCAGGACATTTCATCATTGGGAGTCGCTTATCGATATGCTATCAAAATCCAACATAAATTAAATAAACAGAACAAGTGGGAGTTTAGGTCTACAAATCCACAAAAACAAAAGTATGGTATAGGAATCTCTAACTCATAGAAAAACCAACCTCAAGACAACCAGTCCAAGCTGCAGGAAAAGAAGAGAAATGAGAAGACGAAGAAGGAAACTGGGAAGTGGTGTGACTTCCAAAAAATTCCTTGGCATAACACCGATGAATATCACTCAAAACAATCATTGGTGGCCAAGATCAAAGAAATATATCAAAACCATGACTTGTACTCTAATTTAGACAATAATAAAAGGAGATAGATAATTGATGCAGAACCCACTGCTACTATCACAACCACAACAATCCAACCAGAAGAACTAGAGGATCCTGAGGAGGGAGAGTGCCTTTTCCATTCAAAAATGTGGGTGAAGGGGACATTGTTGCATTTTATTGTTGATAGTAGAATCGAGAAGAACCTCATATTAGCAAAGTTCATCAAGCAGTTGGATTTTCCAATAAAACCACACCTGCAACCATACAATATTGAATGGATTCGCTAGGGACAATATCTTCGTGTCAGCCAACAGTACCTCCTTTTATACTAAATCAATCCATTCAAGGATGAGGTATTATGTGATGTTTCCCCACTAGAAGTATGTCGTGTTTTGTTAGGCTATCCATACATGTGGAGGCATCATGCTATTTATGATTCTCAACCCCATAGAGACATTGTTACTCTGGGGGGTAAACCCTACAGGATATTGTTATACATCAAATTTCCACACCTAGGTACCTCTCCCTACATGTCGCAAGTGTCGTAAAAGTGTCATATGCACCTTGATAAGTGTCACATACACCTTGACACCATGAAATAACATATGTCACAATCCCTAGTCAACGTGGAGGAGAAATATATTATATGAAGGTCAAAATAATATGTGCACATGAATTAATTATTAATATTCATGAAAAGGAAATTAATTTAGTGTGTGAATCCACCTCACATTTGGTTTCCTATTTTTAAGCGGAGGTTGAGGATCTCATGGATGGTTGCAATATTTCCTCCTTAAAACCCTTGAGAGATATTTCCTCCCTAAAATCCTTAAGAGATATTTTCTCCCTAAATATCTTGGAGATCCCATTTTAGTGGATCTGATGAGTGATCCTGTCCATGGTGGTTAAGCCTCCAAATCCTATTTAATGAAGGATTTCCATGGAGAAGAGGGACAGATTAGAGGTATCAAACTTATGATATTGGGAGGAAGCTTTTGGATATCAAGCTTATGATCCTGGGAGCATTGTGTAAGGGTTGGATGAAGAGGACTTGGAGAGGTTGTTGCAATTGCATCTACAGATTGTAAGTGTCTTTTTAATGTTCTCATTAATATATGATTGGCTTATTTCCTTCTAGTGTATGTATCTTTACATATTCTTGTCTACTGTAGATGAATTTGTTTAATCTAGTATGCTAGAGTAGGAGTTTCATTGTGTCTCTTTGATGTACGTGGTTTGCAAGTATCAAGTTGTGCGAACGAGTTTGGAGATCAAGCTCAAATTGGAGCAGCGGGGACAAACAACGGAAATAAGTGCATCACACCCTTTATCCATCTCTCTCTTTTCAACTAGTTATGAAAATCTCAAAGGGATGTTAGTGTCCATTTCCATCTTTTTGTCTTAGTATTAGGGGTATAGAATTTGAGGGAAGATCTACCTGTCCACATGGGGATTTTTCTGTAACAAAAATTGACGACTCCATTGGGGAAGGACATTGAATTGTATTTCCTTAGATCATCTCTGCCTTTTCCCACTTTTAGATCATTTATGTTGTTTTTTCTAGATATATTTCCTTTCTCCCCTCTTCATTAACAATTTCACAAAATTATGGGAATTCTGGGTGTTTTTCTCTAAGTTTTAGGCCTCTGTTATGAGTTTCTGGGAAGGGTAGCACTCCCCTGGAGTGTATATCAGAGCATTGGTTTGTAATCATCGCTCCCCTTCAGTGTATATCAGAGTGCTACAATGATTTATTCCCTTGAAAACATGAGCGTTGATCTCCTTTTTTGGTGATTTCTACCCTTTTCTGCTCAGTTTTTCCTAGTCTATCTTGCAGAGATTTTTTCCAAGAGTATGTACTTTGTATTGTGGGTTTGTTCGGGTTGATTTTGTTTTGAAGAAACTCGCTATTGATTTTAGTGTATCTTTGAAATAAAAAATTTTAATTTCTTGATTTGCATTATATTGGGGGCATCTTTGCATTTGAAGTAGCGAAATTCCATGGTTTTTTACTTTTTTGGTCTTGAATCGTGTATTGGTGTACAATCTCTTTGGCTCATTTCTTGAGGATCTTGATATCGATGAGTTTAATAAAATTTTGGGATATTGTGCATATGGGAATGATAAACATTTTCTCATTCTCGTAATATATCTTTCATCGAAGTGAAATATTTGCATTCACATTTCTTTGCATTGTTTAGAGTTGGTCAAAACATCATTTAATCCATTTCATTTTCCTCTTGAGTAACAACAACTTAATACAATTTACGCATTAATTAAAATATACCTAGAAACTTTTATTTCTAAGTCTCTTTGCAAATTACATTAGATTAGTTGCAGGGCTTTGGAACAGCTATGAAAGATAACTTTCCAAAGCTGTGAATGAACATAGAATCTTGAGTTAGAGATCGGTGAAATCCATTTACTACATTTTTTCCTTGGAAGTCCTTCTCACGAGGTTGCATTAAGACCAGTAGAGTTACTAAACTTACTTTGTTGGTCTTGGTGTAGTGGTTGCGCTTATTATTGGGTTTCACTTGAGAAAAAAACCATGTGTGGGCCTTCTCAAGTCGATTTCAGGCTCAGTTACCCTGCCCTTGCACGTATATCGGACTATCGATTGTTTCCCTAGGATTCATTGTTGTATTTGGTAACCTTAATGACCTTTCTTTAGGGTCAATACACGAGGTGATGGTGAAGGGGAAAGTCTTCATTGTACCTAGAATTGACATTGGCCAAACTCACTCGGGCTCCTTGGAGGGTAAATCCACATTTATTGTGTGGAATCTTGCACCAAGGCATAAGTCCATTAAGCATGTCGTCAATGGAACTTTTCCACCCTCTATATCTCATCCCCTTATTACATTGTTCCCACGACGTTGGATTTCATCACCAACTAGTGTGTTCATTGTGAGAAAGTTTTGTTTGTTTGTTTTCTTCCTATATTTTTAGAGTGTGCTATTTGTTTTCACTAGAAGACTCTAGGTTGGATCTATGTTTAATGATGTTAGTTCCCGTAATGACCAATGAAGCAACCCCTGCTCTGGGGGAACCTTTTTTTTTCCTTCTTATGGAAACGTTGGTCCTCCTTACATCACTACTTTGAGCCTTCTAGGTCTCACAATTGGGTTACTAGTATGGTTTTTTTCCACTCAGGTAATCCTAAATGCAACAAGTGCTTCGGTTGTAAGCACTTCCCCCCAACAACATCAACCTCATGTTTATCCTTCACCTTCTTCACCAGTAAGATCTTCTTCGCCTTCTTCACTTGCAAGGTCTTCTTCTGTTTCATCTTCTTCGCAAGTGAAAGCTCTGAAGCTAGTAAATCGGTGAATAAGAAGAAGAAGGAAATGAAGATTAAGAAGAAGAAAAATAAACAAGGTTCCAAACTTCCAACCACTACCACACATGTTGGAGAACAACCAATTACTATTAATTGTGTTGGGAGTGTTGATGATGGCAATATCACCCAAACAACCCATAATCCCAAGTACCTTTGCAAGATTTGTAAGGGTAGCCACTTTCTGAGGGATTTCCCTGGTCTCTCGAAGGTATTAGAAATATGTTATTCCATGTCATCAGCCCCTGCGGGACATGCTAGTGACACACCGTCAGCTAGTGACATTAAGGCTGGTAAGAAGAAGTGAACTGTAAAATTTCCTTGCTTGTTATGCGAAGGTGATCATTACTATCACCTTTTCCCTCGTATGGACGTGGCTTATTATATTTTGGAAAATCTTCAACTTCCAAGTAGTTATCGTAATATTTCTTCCAAATTGTCATTAGTTGATGGACTGGTCAATATGGTTCCATCCCTGATCAGTACAGTTGATCACATGGTCAATCTGGTTTCATCCTCGGTTGAACCACTAACCCAAGTAGTTGATCTAGTTCCCTCATCAATCAGCCCCACTCTTCATTTGAACAATGAAACCCCAATAGCTGATCCATTTCCTTCATCGATCAACCCCACTCTTCATCTAAACAATGAAACCCAATTAGTTGATCCAGTTCTGTCATCGATCAACCCCACTCTTCATCTAAAGAGTGCCAAAGTGATCAATCTAGTTCCGTCATCGATCGATCCCAATCCTCCCTTGAGGAGTGCCAAAGTGGTTGATCCAGTTTCATCATCGATCGATCCCACTCCTCCTTTGAAGAGTGACAAATTGGTCAATCCAGTTCCGCCATCGGTCGATCCCACTCCTCCCTTGAAGAGTGCAACCAAATTGGTCAATCTGGTTCCACCATCGATCGATCCCACTCCTCCCTTGAAGAGTGCAACCAAAATGTTCGATTTGGTTCCATCATCAGTTGATCCCACTCCTCATTCAAAGATTGAGGATGTCATTCAGGTATACCTCATTAATACTGATTCATCCGAACAAGGGGGCACTCTACCCATCCCGATGGCACCCCCATCATGCAATCAAATGATTTCTATTAATTGGAATCATTTAAAAGAACCATGTCTTCCCTCATATGTGCATTTCCAAATCATCATGCAAGTTTGTGATAGGATTATTCATAGCAATGTAATAGACAAAGGTTCTTTTGTTAGCATCTTATCCACGAATGCTTGGCAAGATTTTGGTTCCCCACAGCTTGCGCCCTTGACTCATAATGTGTTGACCTTTGACAAAAGAGTTAGTCAACCTTTAGAGATCCTTCCTTAGTTTCCAGTTACTTTGGGAGGAAAAATTTTCTACGTTGATTTGATGGTAGTTCATGACCCCTTGGACTTTAACTTGCTCCTTGGGCGAGATTATGTCTACATTATGAAATATTTTGTGTCCACTCTATTTCGAGTGATGTGTTTCCCTCACAACAGAAACATAGTAACGATCAACCAACTTTCATTCATTGAACCTCATCTAATGGTAAACCATCCACCTTCCATGAATGGTCCATACATGGCAGTGATGTTCATCCCACCATAGGTCAATTATGTAACGACCTTCCCCATGCATTCAACCCCACACGAGAAGGAACCTATCCCTTCACTTGACTTAGATCTGGTAGTTGACATGGTCATATCTTTGATAGGGCTATTAGAGTCAGATATCCCTACCCTTATAGAGGTCATCAACATATAATCCTTCCAGAGTGTTTTTCTTCCATCTAGAAAATAACTCTTGGAAGCCATGGCTGACGTTTTTCCCTTGACATGTATTCCTTCCAGAGTATTATAGTCTTGGAGGCCTTGATCAAGGAGAGTTCATGAGCATAGTTTTCCTCTCTGTAGAAATCTCATTAAAAAATGAAACAAAAATTTGGGGATTGAACCCAGAGCCATGAGCATAGTTTTTATTCTCTGTGGAAAGCTCGTTAAAAAACGAAACAAAGGTCTTGAGCATAGTTATTTTCATGTGTCAAGCTTGTTAAAAAATGAAATAGTCACCTCTCCCGTTGAGTCGAGTCTTTCAATAGATCTCATAGATGTTGAGTCGAGTCTTTTGCTAGATCTTGTAGATGTTGAATCAAGTCTTTCGTTAGATCTCATAGCAAAACCTTCCTTTCATCTGCCCTTATCCTTTTTCTCTATCTAGTACAGAAATTGGTGACAACCTCAAAGTCAGCGAATGAAATGAAGCTTGGGGGGGAATATCTCCAGCCTTTGATTATCATTCTGGAGTTAACCCACTATCTTTTCAAGCTGGGGGAAGAGTACCAACCATCCATGGGTACCCCTACCTTTGGAAATTACGTTGGGAATTTAAAAGTATAAGTTTAATTTTGTTTCGAGCTTGTGTAAAAATAAAACCAATACCGAGCTTAGTCTTTGTTCTTTCTCATGCTCATAAATACATGACAATGTAACCGAGTATACTTTTATCATTTTTTTAGACTCGTAAAGGTTATACAAAAAAGGAGCCCCCTGGAGTCTCCTTTAAGCTCTTTTCAGACTCTCTAAACATGAAAAGTTTGTCGAGTGATCTTGCTTCCTTTCACACTCGTTAAAAGGTTTGAAAGAGATTCTTTCAAGTGGTATTTTATCGCTTTTTCGGCCTTGCGAGACTAAAATTATGAAAAATTACAACCCTGGAGTCGCCTTTAAGTTCTTTTCAGACTCTCTAAACATGAAAAACCACCAAGTTTTCCTTCTCTGGACTCGCTAAATTATGCATTGAAGGGCCCATATGGGGATGAACCCTTACTTCTTATAGCTCGTTAAACAAAGGAAGAGGAACTTACCAAAGGTGAGTTCTATCGAGCATGTGTTACCCTCCTCAAGCTCGTTAAATTAAAAAGAGGTACTCATCTATCTGGGTGGGGGTGAAATTGAAGGAAGTGGGTCAAGTTTTTGAGAATCCTTTATGGCAGCTATTATTGTCCTTGAACATGGCACATGTTTGCGTCTCTTCTTACAGTTGGGTAATATTCTTTTCTATGATTCATACCAATTCCATGTGTCTCCATACTTTTTCATCTAATCAAAGAGTGCTCTTATTTTTGTCACATTACATTCTTGGTACTCATCGAGTCAATGCTGCCAAGTCATTTGTCGTGCCTCATCATATTCAAGGGAAGTTTCACATCAAACCATCCATCTGTAGTATTGCTAATTTCCATTTCTTGTGTCAGTCCATAATCATTCGATTCACCATATTACATCACTTTCATGTGTCAGTTTCATGTCAATGATGGGGGATACATCAAGGCCCTCCTTCGACGAGTATTTTCCTATCGACTTCAACACATCATCTGGGAATTAGACTTGGAAACCATTTAATATATTGGGACCTGCATGCCTGAATGGCAGACCTCCTCGCCTCTGACAATAGGTTTACATAATTGACCTCTAATCAGATGATTCCACGAATGTTCAACTTCAGCTCATTTATTCACATTCGTTGGATTGTACTAGGGTACCTTGGGAGTCATTGACATCATTGGTGATTTACCTCGCACTTGTTAATGATTTACCTCAATGAACGGTAATCAAGTGTTTTCTGCCATATTCGACATCAAAACATCTATTCACATGGATAGATTCATGCCACATCGGGATTGGGACGAAGACCCTGGGTTTAGCATTCACTATGTTAACTTCTTTTCCGGCTGCAAAGGAGATCATTTGAGCATACTGATATATAGATTGTTACATATATCCACGTTGTATTGGTCTGTGGCTATGTTTTATCATCTCCTAGCTCCACTATGTATTTCTCGTGGCTATGATCACTTCATGTCATGGAGGTATGGATCCAAATTGTATCTTTGGTGTCCATATCCTTAGTCAATATTTTTCATGGATCCGCAGTGTATTGGTCCGCGGTCGTGCTTTGAGTCATCGCATATTCCGAGCATAGGTATGTCTGCCTCGGAAATGGAACATATATTAATATTGTTTGATGGTTTCTTGCATCTTCTTGTAGGTTCTCCAACTCCACGCCCTTGCATTGAAAAATTGTAAAGTGTTTCGGCCATCATTTTCTCTTTTGACCCCACACTTTAGGGGGCATACTGTTACATATAAAATTTCCACACCTAGGTACCTCGCCCTAAGTGTCACAAGTGTCGTAAAAGTGTCATATGCACCTTGCTAAGTGTCACATACACATCGACATCATGAAATAACATATGTCACAATCCCTAGTCAACGTGGAGGAGAAATATATTATATGAAGGTCAAAATACTATGTGCACATGAATTAATTATTAATATTCATGAAAAGGAAATTAATTTAGTGTGAGAATCCACCTCACATTTGGTTTCCTATTTTTAAGGGGAGTTTGAGGATCTCATGGATGGTTGAAATATTTCCTCCTTAAAACCCTTGAGAGATATTTCCTCCCTAAAATCCTTAAGAGATATTTTCTCCCTAAATATCTTGGATATCCCATTTTAGTGGATCTGATGAGTCTCCATGGTAGTTAAGCCTCCAAATCTTATATAATGAAGGATTTCCATGGAGAAGAGGGGAAGATTAGAGGTATAAAACTTATGCTCTTGGGAGGAAGCTTTTGGATATCAAGCTTATGATCTTGGGAGTATCGTGTAAGGGCTGGACAAAGAGGACTTGGAGAGGTTTTTGCAATTACATCTATGGATTGTAAGTGTCCTTTTAATGTTCTCATTAATATATGCTTGGCCTATTTCCTTCTAGTTTATGTATCTTTACATATGCTTGTCTAATATAGATGAATTTGCTTAATCTAGTATGCTAGAGTATAAGTTTCCTCGTGTCTCTTTGATTTCCATGGTTTGCAGGTATCAAGTTGTGCGAACAAGTTTGGAGATCAAGCTCAAATTGGAGAAGCGAGGACAAACATCGAAAATAGGTGCATCACACCCTTTCTCCCTCTCTCTCTTTTCAACTAGTTAAGAAAATATCAAAGGGATGTTAGTGTCCATTTGCATATATATGTCTCAGTATTAGGGGTCAAGAATCTGAGGGAAGATCTACATGTTCATAGGGGGATTTTTCTGTAACAGATACCAGAGGTAGTTTCGACCATTGTGCCGAAAAAATAGTGCTGCAAAGTAATCTCTCATACCGCAAAGTTTATCCTCTTCACAAACTGGTCAGAAGAGAAGGACACTACAACCACTGCAACCTCATCCCAAGACCCTTCTATCCAGTAGAAGTAGATCAACAAGATTGTAGAAGAGCATAAAGAGATTCCTACTGCACCTACGGGGGTGACTCCACACTATCGAGTCAAACTAAGTTATGATAAATCCCTTCATGTTATTCTTGCTTCATCTTCAACGAAAGAGTCCTCCCACACTCTGATGGATCATGCATACATATTGGTTAAACAAATCCAACCCCTCCAACAACAAATTCATAACAACCTTCAATAAGCTAAGCATGACAACTTCTTCAACAAGGCAAGTAGCTCACCAAGGTTCAGATTCAACAAAATCTTCCCCGGGGACTTCACACAATGGAGACCATTGCTTCCTGAGGGGGGAGGATTGATCCAGGTAAAAAATGGTGGCCAGCCATCTATTCCATTGGCTCAAAACATGGATTTCCACCTTGGCAGTTTTTCTATGGTTTTTTGGGTCCTGAACTTCCGAGGTCGTTTTGAGGCCCTAAATGATTTTTTTTGGACAGGACAGTAGAAAAAACCTATGATCGATGCTCTTGATGCCAAATTTTATGAACCAAGTTCCTTGAAAATTATTAAAAGTCAATGAATACAATCCACTTCAAGGGGAAAACCTCCTTTTAAAATATATCCAATTCACAAGACAATATATGATGATATTAAGACTAGGTCTCCATGGTATATATATAGGATACAATGGGTACCCTTATAATAAAATGGTACAATGAAATGTTAGAGTCAACCTACTAATATTAAAAATAAAGTAATAATGAATGCTTATTAGGGCCTTAACATAGGGGCCCAAGGACCTTAACTTACCATGTAGTATTCCTAACTAGGTCTATAAATCCAATTATATTCCATGAAGTAAATTTCATTGATAACCATCTCCTTGCTATCCATAGGACGCGACACTTGGTAAGAATTCAAAGTCACCACACTTGATAACCAATATTTTCTTACATGTGCTTTCACCTAGTTCATGACCACACTATAGTTCCTGAGGGGAAAATATGCTTGACAGATCCTTTCTTATGTGTGCTCTCACCTATTCATGATTGTAATTTGTGGCTCTTACATGTTCATGTTTTACTTAA
>ML802366.1:33001-45036 GCA_009831015.1 Picea engelmannii
GAGATATTTTTGTAAAAATATTCAAATTTATAAGGATTTTATATAGTTTTTATAAAATTTTGGCAATTTTTAAGGTAAAATAATTTTATACTATAGAATTTGGGCGAATCATTTTTAAAATAGCGAATCTATTTTTTGGAAAACCTATGGAAAATTAGCCCATGAGGGAAATTTAGCCCCTAAAATCATCAGTCTAGGAGGGCCAATAGTTTTAGAGGCTTTGTTGGAAACCCGAACAGACATGAACCCTGGGTCAATAATCTCAGACAGTATAGAGAGTAGTAGCCAACAAATGGTTTTGTTGTCATTGGTAGAAACAGGGGAGGATTGAATAAGGAAGATAAGTCAAAGATCTATTAGAGGTGGATCAAGAAAAGGTTAGGACAGAGAGCAATGAGCCACTAGAAGGGAATGTTTAGACCATTGAATCCAACAAAAGAAGAGATCAAAACTTAGATAAGAACTAAGGATCTAGATTTTGCACAGAAAGGCAATAGAAACCCTAGACTAACACCTCACAAATATCTTGAGAAATACGTGTTTACTGATTTACACAAAGTCTTTTTCTGTGATTTTCCACATCTATTGCAGGAGTGGATACTAAGGTTGAAAGACAACCATACAATGAATCAGATTTGACAGATAGAGTGGACCCCAATATAGATTGAATAGTTACAACAGGGGAACAACAAGTTCAACCACGCGGTAGATTTTTGGCTTGACAGTATTATGGCAGGTTATATAACAGATTTTGCAGTCGACATAGCACAACAGAGCAAGAGTTTCTACGTCGACCCTGAGGAAGGTACATTCGATCGTTGTATACTTATATTAAGATATTGTTGTATAACAAAGGATTAATGACGATGGAGGCAGAAAACTAAACTTCCCTGTGTGCATGGGGGAGGGGGGGAAGAACTGACAGAAAAAGGAAAAATGGAAGAAGGAAAGGATAAGGGAAAGCAGGAGGAACCATTGGACCCGATCATGATGGATGACGACTAGATCAAGTAGATCATTGCGACAGCAGGAAAGACACGTAGCGGAGTACCCTACCAATACAAGGTGAATACCAAGAAGAGAGTCGTAGCCACGAGGTAAGGCTTGGTGAGTGATGAGGAAGAGGTAGAAGATCTTCGGGCTGTGGAGAAGATTGAGGAAATCCTGTGCACAACATATGAGAGGAAGATGAGAGGTCCAAGAATGGGAAGAGAAGGCATCAATCATATCCATATTAATGTCAGTATGGAACCCATAAACCCATGCGCAAATAATACGCCAAAGAGAACACCATCGTTTAGACAACCAAAGTTTCGAAGCAGTTAGACAACCAAAAGAACATATACATAAGGAACAACAACTGGAGGAGCCAATTCAGGTAGCACTAGTCAAGTATCTACACCACGTGAAGGTAATATTTCAACATTCAGAATGGCAGGACACGATCTTACCATTAGGTTACCAGAATTTTGAGGAGAGGCAACAAAACACCCTCATAAACACTTGTTCATTTGTGCGAAGATCTGGGAAGCAAAACAGATCACTGATGAAGATACCAAACTTGTGCAGTTAACGATTACGCTAAGAGACCGCGCACTAGACTGGTACATGAACTTAGATGCAAACAGTGCAAATGGGACGGCGACACTGACATACATTAAGAAGTTACTGATAAATGAGTTCCAGAAGCTGAGCTCAGAGGATCAATGCATGAATGAGATGATAGAAATATGACAAAAACCAGGAGAATCTATATGGGAGATTGACTAGAGATTCAAGCGACTAAAGGGAAATTTAAAATATCTCATGACCAACATGCAACATCAGCACTTATTTGTCAATTCACTGCTCCCACACTTAAAATATCCATTACAACAACAAAAGTTCTAGATGCAGGCAGAGGCTCTGCAGGCAGCCTTGCAACTGGAAGAAAACTAGTACCAACAAACGGACCCAGCTATTGAAGAGATAAAGGAGGACTTGAAGAACTTAACTTTTCAAGTAAACCAGAATAAGAGAAAAGACAAACATGAAGTTGTTTCATGTACCACATGCTGGACGGAAGGCCGCCACAAGAATGAATGTCCAACATTCGCGCAGTATATGGCAGCAGGAATGCCAAACCCATTACCCACAAGTGGACAATGGTGTGAAGTCTATAACAAACCAGGTCATGACCCCTATCACTGCCTGATGATGCATAAATACCAGACCATCCCAAATAACTCATATTGCACCTTTTACAAGTCAATGGTCCATGATGACAAAGATTGTAGAACTATGGAGTTGATGTGAGAAAGGACATCAGAAGCATATAAAGTGCAGGCAGAAATGTTGACGGGGCAAGCCACACCACAGTTTAACCCAGTTCCAACTCCATACAACATTGTGCAGCAGCAGTATAATATTACGCAACAACCATACAATAACACACAACCACAGTACAATGCAGTACAACCTCGGTACAATATCACGCAGTATAATAATGCACCTCATTATAATGCGTCGAGAGAGGATAGAGCAGGCTACATAGGTGGAGGACAAGCAAGAGGAGGTTTCAGACGAGGTGGAGGACCAGTGGTGTGTCACAATTGTCAACAACCGGGACATTATGCAAGGGAATGTCCACTTCCACCAACAAATTGTATGTATTGTCGCGCATCGGACCACGATACAGAAGAATGTCTAACACTACTAGTAAAGATCCAGGAAACGAGGAACCAGAACAACTAGAATGTTCAGTGGATTTTCACTGAAGCAAGGTATGAAGGACAAAAAATTAATATAGTTACTCGCGAAGGAGCTAAAACAGGGTTCAACACTGTTTGACAAGATCTAGCATAGAATCAATGGGTGAAAAAGAACGCAAAACCAAGGAAGTAGTTCAACGCACAATTGAAGGAAAAGGAGATATTTAAGCAAGCCCGACAAGAATTCCAGAAGGAAGATATTACGACAACTTCAACTGCGCAACAACGTAAGGAAGCACCCGAATACAAAATTTCTTTGTTATTGCATCACACTAGTGAAATACGTTGCATGGGACAAGTAATTATAATCAAAGGATTTTTACAATCATGTGTAAAGGTATTAAGTGATCAATCATCTGTGAAAATATTACAGAACATACTAGAAAAATGTAGCATTGAGACAGAAGGAAAACTAGAACCAAAGACATTCAATCACCTACACACAAGAAGAAGAAAAAGTAGGGAATTTAGATTGAATGCCAACCTTGGAGATTTCAATATGGGAGACATCATACTGGATCTAGGATTCGAAGTCAATGTAGTGCCAAAGAAGACATGGAAATGCATGGGTGAGCCCACATTAGGCTATTCACCGGTTCAATTGAAACTAGAAAACCAACACAGAGTCCTACGAATTGGTATAATGAAAGGAGTGACAATAGATATAGGTGAAGTGCACACTAAAGAAGATTTTGAATTCATTGAAATAGTGGACGACACAACACTTTACCCAGCGTTGCTTTGTTTGGATTGGGCGTTTGACAACCAGAACATAATTAACCTGAAGACTAGGAATATGACCTTTGAATCGGGAGAATATAGGGTCATCGCGCCACTAGATCCATTGGAAGGGGAGAGGTTTGTAGAACCTACTTTCCTAGACTTAGAGGAAATCAACCAATTGTACAGAACAACTGCACGTAATGAGGATTACGTAAAACCAACTGTAGATGGGATACTCAATTAGAAGAGCATCAATTCATTTGAAATAGATTTAGATACCAGTTTAGAGAACTGACAACAAAGGTTACATGAAGTATCCACAAGGAGATGTGCAAGAATAGACCGCGCCATAATATGGGTAGGTATAGAAATCAGAGAACCACCCAGTTTCCACAGAGTAAATGATTTGGAAACATTCTTAGCACAGTATGAAGATGAAGTCTTAGAGAACCAAAGATTGTTATCCCTTGATCTAGCACTCAAGGCCACACCTGCAAGATGGTGGGGTGCACACAAAGAGACCATCACAGACTGGTACCAATGTAAGTGGTTACTGCGCATAAGGTTTGACGCAGAACAGAAAAAAAAAAGTATGATGGACAAAGGGCACTAGTGGAACACTTGGAGGAGTGTAGAACATTGTGGAAAATTACACACTCAGAGGAATGGCTTCATCATTTTATACACACTCTAGAGGGGATACCAGCGAATTGGTATATAGACTAGGAATTGTGCAAAGGAACTATGAGCTGGATGACATTGCAACAAAATTTTACAGTCACTTTATCATTCGAGCATGAGAACCCCAACATAGATGATTCTCTTAAAAATATAAGAGAAGTGATATTTATCCAAGCACCAAAAATAGAACTTATCACAAAAAAACAACAACGAAAAAAATAGACAGTCAAGGAACTGTTGTCATGTTACCATGTACAAGAGGAAGCATCAGATGAAGATGATATGTGTGATATTCAGATTGAAGAAGAAGAAGGAGAAAAATATGTGGAAGGTCCACTCATAGAATCAGAATTCATTTCCACACCGATAAAAGTAAATAAAGTCAACATTGGGACAATCGAGAATCCCAAAATGGCCAACATTGGAGATTACTGGGATGAACAAACAGTGGAAAGCATAACAAAATTATTGGGCGATTACAACTACTTGTTTCCCAGAAAATTTATAGAGATGAAGGGTAGTATAAGACCATAGAACCAGTCAAAGAATCAGAATGGATAAGAACGATGGTAGTATAGGAAAAGAAACAAGGAGGTATAAGGATATTTGTCGACTCGAGGAAGTTGAACGATGCATTCCTACATGACCCATTCCCTACACCTTTCACGGACGAAGGATTAGAAAATGTAGGAGGACACGAAGCCTACTCATTCACTGATGGATTCTCAGGCTACCATCAAATCAAGATAGAAAAAGAAGACAAATACAAGACCACGTTCGCGACAGAATGGGGATCATATCAGTACACAGTCATGCCTTTTGGACTAAAGAATGCACCAACAATATTTTCCAGAGTAGTCATCGTTGCGTTTAAGGAATTCATCCACCAGTTTCTCAAAGTATACCTAGATGATTGGACAATCTACAGTTTGTTGAAAGACCATGTAGAAGTCTTACAGATAATGTTGGAAAGATGAAAACAGTGTCAGATATCACTAAACATAAATAAATTCATATTTGGAACATTGTTTGGGATACTATTGGGCCATATAGTATGGAAACAAGGTTTACTTGTAGATCCCACAAAGATTGCAGTCATTGTTAACTTACAACCACCAAAAACAGTCTACAAGCTAAGAGCGACGTTGGGACACACAGGATACTACAAAAAGTTCATTAAAGGTTATGCACAGATAACTACACCTATGGAAAATATGCTAAGAAAGGATACAAAGTTTCAATGGAACGATGAGTGTCAACACGGTCTTGATACCCTAAAAAAAAAGATGGTCACCGCACCAATATTAGTCTTTCCATATTGGGAGAAGACATTCCATGTCCATACAGGCACATTAGCCATAACACTTGGAGTTCTCTTGGCATAGCCAGGAGAGGGGAACTTGGATCACCTGATAGAATATGCAAGCAGGAAGCTATCAGACTCATAACAAAACTATAACACGACAGAAAGAGAAGGCCTAGCTATGGTCTATGCAATGCAAAAGTTCAGACATTACTTATTGGGGAAACACTTTAATATGTTCATAGATCACTCAGCCCTAAAATATCTAGTCAACAAGCCAGTGTTGGGGGGGAGAATATCTCAATGGTTACTCCTATTTCAAGAATTTGACTTTGAAGTAATCGTCAAACCAAGAAAATTGAACGCAGGACCCGACCACTTATCAAGGGTCACAAATGGAGAAGAACCTACGAATTTAGAAGACAAATTTACAGATGCACAACTCTTCTTAGTCCATATCACTAATGAATACTTTGCAGATATCATTTAGTACTTGAGCACAGGTACTGCGCTGCAAGAGTATAATACCATGCAGAAGAAAAACCTAGTAGTTCGCGTTGTCGACTATCAACTGATTGCAGGACACATATATAAGATGGGTGCAGATAGCATCTTGGGAAGGTATGTGTTAGAATAAAAAATACCATGAGTGTTAGCAGAAGCCCATGAGGTAATAGCAGGAGGACATTATGCAGGAAAAGCTACCACGCAGAAGGTATTGCACGCAGGAATATGGTGGTCAACGATTCATAGAGACTCGAAGGAGTACTGTCAAACATGTGATGTCTATCAAAGGGTAGGCAAGCCCAACATAAGGGACAAGATGCCAGTACGACCATAGGTAACACTCCAGGAATTCGATAAGTGGGCAATAGATTTTGTGGGACCAATCAACCCACTAACAAAAATAACAGGATCAAGGTACATTATCACCGAGACAGAATACCTAACAAGATGGGTGAAAGTTGCACCAATGAAGGATATCAACGCAGAAACAACAATGCAGTTCCTATTTGAACAAGTGATCACTAGATTTGGATGCCCAAGAATTTTGATGAGTGACCAAGGCACACACTTTATAAATAGAACCATATGGACTATGACTGAAGAGTTTGAAGTCCATCATCAGAAGAGCACACAATATAACCCACAGGCAAATGGTATAGTGGAATCATTCAAAAAAATCCTAGAGAATGCACTAACAAAGATCTGTAACGTCAACAGAGATGATTGGGACCTCAAATTACCAACAGTATTATGGGCCTACAGGACTACATGCAAAAAGTTGACAGGGCACACGCCATTTAAAATGGTTTATGGCCAAGAAGTAGCGGTGACATTAGAATTTCTAGTACGAAGCTTGCACATAGCAGTAATTACACAAATGTAAGAATGAGGTGCAGTAGAGGAGAGACTGAATCAGTTAATGACCATGGAGGAAGAGTGGATCCTAGAAGAATTCCACCAACAAGTTCAGAAAGAAAGAGACAAATCCTGGCATGATAGACACATAAAGAATAAAACTTTCAAGGAAGGAGATCTTGTACTTATGTATGACAACAAATCGCTTCAGCACCCAAGAAAGCTAAGAATGCATTGGCTAGGACAATACGATGTAAAATATGTCACAAATGGAGGCTTTGTACAATTAAGAGACTTATCAGGCACAGAACTCAGAGGGATGATTAATGGGAGCTGACTGAATCTTTACAAGGACAACCGACCACACACCGCGCAGTANAGTAAAAAAAAAAAAAAAAACCCGAACAAAAAGGAGATAACCAAACCAAAAGGGGCATAGTGCACTGGAGGAAGAAAAGGCACACACACTTAGGAATGAAAATTTGGCGAGGATAATGAAAATGGTCACAGACAAAGGGAAACAAGCGGGAAAATGAAAGTCGGCAAAAGTAGGACGACATGACAACACTAGGTGGAATTAAAGGATGAAAAGGATCGATGGGATGCCACATTAATTGTGCCAATTGGAGACAGCAAGGAAGAGTAATGGAAAGTATGAAATTGTCATAGATGCATTGAACACGTAGTTAAGGTGCATCAAACCCATAATGAAGGAAGAGCCATTAACAAGATTCATGGGAAACCCATACAACACCGACAGACAAAGGGCCAATAAAGACAGGGACCCAGAATAGGAAGAAAAATAAGATGCATCCGGCCAAGGAGCAACAACAATACGCTGAGCCTGCACAGGAGACTGCAGCAAGTCCCAACCCAAAGGAGCCAGGGGAAAAAAAAGGCAATCCATGCAGATAGGAGGTGCGAGCAAGAAATCAAAGGCACAAAGAACACTACCAGAGTATACAATCACAGATGATGATGGTGAAATGATAGCCCGAATGGTCTAGGATTGTCTATCCAAGGATTTTGACCATGCCGCACACCACAGGGATAGGATTCAAGAAGAACTGGAAAAGATATGACAACTCTTCAAGCAAATCGGGGAAGGGCAGACAACAAGCAGCAAGGGAACAAAACCATCAACACTGTAAGCGGAGGAAAGAGTGGAAGTAGAAGAACGAGATCCAATCCATCCATTACCGCACACGAACACAAAATTCCACATCACACCCGGTATGATGCG
Source organism: Picea engelmannii (assembly GCA_009831015.1). Classification (NCBI taxonomy): domain Eukaryota; kingdom Viridiplantae; phylum Streptophyta; class Pinopsida; order Pinales; family Pinaceae; genus Picea; species Picea engelmannii. Next base: position 41,064 of record ML802366.1, read on the forward strand.
CATGGATGAGATTGTGGGGCAGACACCCCTGAAGGAATTAATCCAAATACAATTGGTGTTGACGCAGATGCCAACCAGGGCACTACATAAGTTGCAGGTTAGCATAAACCATGAGGTACAATCTCGCACACACAAAGACTTAGTTGAATTGCAACGAGAAACAGAGAAGCGGGATGCCCTGGAAATAGTCTATGAGTAGGATAAATCTAAGACCCAGGAGGAAAGGGAGTGCAGAAAAGTATTGGAACAAAAAGTGGCAGGAACTTACGAGAAGATTCCACAGGCCGCGCAGAGAGATGAAATCACAACAGCAGAAAAGATTGATTGGATTGCACAAGAAATCGATCAATATCATAAGGAGTTTGAGAATCTTCGAGAACATCTCATACCAACCACTCCACCAGCAGTGAAGGAGCAAAGGAGGAAGGAAGAAACAATGCAACTGCAGGAGATAGAGCAACAGGTCAACACAACAACTAACTTGTTTGAAAAAGCGGTGCAGTTGTGGATGAAGTTAGAGGAGGATCAACAGGTCCAAAAGTAGGATAAGGAATATTAAAGGATCAATGCAATGATCCAAGAACTCAAACAGAGGCAGAAGACGATGCCAATTACGGAATGCGTCAAAGGGGTGCATGACATGAAGAAGTTGCAGGTAGATCTTACCACTGCACAAACATAGAAACAGGAGAAGTAGGCTTAAATGGAACCATTGCAAGAGTGGGTAGCATAATTCCTAGCAAAAGAAGAGGAAGCCAAGGCACATATAGCACAAACCCAAGAAGAGTGCGTGGAACTGATCAATGAAAAAATTGCAATCCAAATAGTGGACACACTCAAGGAGAAGACTGTGCAGGCACAGACACAAGCAGCAGAGCTCAAAGAAAATTTCTAGGCGATCACCAAGGAGATCTAAGAAGCAAACAAAGGTTAGGTGGCTCGGGATGAGCCACATTTTAGTGTTGGGGGGCTGTTGGAGGCAGACCAAAGGCTAAGGCAAAAAAACAAGTCATTTATGGGGAAGAAAGAGTGCACGAGGAAAGCAAAAACTAGAAGGAAGAACAACATAAGCGTATGTGAGGGAATACCTAATGACGGTAGGGTTAGGGTTTTAGTAATGTATTGTAATGGCTAAAGAGCCAAAAATGTATAAATAGAGATACTTAGGTATCATAGGGGGTTCTAATTCTTGTGGCTATTGTAGTTACACATGAGTTGATGTGATATGTAATGGTTTTGCTGTACGACCTATTTTTCATAAGCTATTGAGATAGATATGAAGAGGGAGGGTAGATCTTGAGGGTTAGGTGACAGGTTGAGGATCCTGGTGTGATCTAGTCCACCTCATATAGACCTTACCCGACTAAGAAGAGTTGTAAGCGCACGACACTGTAGATGCAGAAATAATATAATAAAAGAGATGAGAGCCAAATATTTGTGGACGTAGCCTAGAAAGGGGGTGAACCATGGTAATATTTGTGTTATGTGATGAATTCTTGCATATATTTGTTGTCTAAATCAGTTATTATTATGTCGAATGAATGAGTTGTTATATTTCCTGGTATAGACATTAGGATCAAAATGGCATCTATAGAATCTAGTGTCAATAAGAAAGCTATCCATTTTGGCATACCAAGCTCAGGGATCTTACTTGAGACCATAAAGATATCTCTTAAGGCAACAAACAAGGCTAGAGTCATTCTGAACATATCCAGGAGGTTTTTCCATGTAGATTTCTTCTTGCAAATCTTCGTGCAAGAAGGCAGATTTAACATCCATCTCCTTTGTCTCCATTAGGAGCAGAAGTTGTATGAGTGGGTTTGGGACCCTTATATTGCCTGATTTTGTGGCAAGGATGTTGTTTCTTGGGATTCTTAGGTTTATCTTTATGATGAACAACTAAGGATTTGTTGGAGGTACCTGCAGTGCTGATCACTCCAAGTTGTACTAGCTTATCTTGCTCTCTAATCAAAGCATCACAAAATCTCTCAAGACTAGGTTTTTGATAAGCTTCCCCTAGAGCCTCTTGCATGGCATAAAAGGTAGATACAAACACAAAATATGCACTACCTAGCTTAGAAAGAATAAGATAGATGCAACGATCTTCTTCTATCTTTATCTTACATTCTTCACATAGAGTTCTGAGTGTTTTAAACTTAGATAAATAGTCTTCAATGCAAGAAAAATCACTTGGACTTAAAGTTAGTACTTGATTTTCTAATTGTTGTGCTCGAATAATGTTGTGTTTACCAAACACAGATTCAATATTTTCCCAAGATTCTTTTGGTTTATCAATTGATTGTAGGTGGAACCTTAAATCAGGAGAGATGGACATTCTGATTAATCCAGGTGCTTCATCAATCCTATTATCCCATTTGTCTTTCTTATTAGCATTAGTGGGTGTTGTTTCCTTTCCCAAGGTAATCTAGTACAAGCCTTTACTTCTTAATAAATCCTCCATATGGGATTTCCATTGGAAGTAGTTGGTGCTGGTAAGTAAGATATTACTTGTAGAATCCATATTAAATATGCAGATAATATGGATTTAAAAACTAAAGCTGATGATCTGAATGGAAAGATCTCAAAAAGTTATGTGGTTTTAAAAAAAAAGGCACTAAAAACGGACTTTGGATGTGAGAGTTATGTCATTTTAAAAAAAGGCATAAACGGTAACTAAAGGACCACGTGGTGGTGTAAGTTGCTTTCTGAAGTGACCCACTTTTATAAAGAGAAGTGGGGATCACTTTTACAATGAAGTTACTTCATGCAAAATAAATAACTCTAAAATAAAATATTAAAGCTACTTATAGTGATTCACTTTTATACTTGAAGTGAAATACACTTTACAATTTTAGCATGAACGTTTTCAAAAAAAAAGTAACAAAAGAGAGACTTGAACTCAAGACCTCTTACTTAATAAGGAAACTTTTAACCAAATGGTCTAGAAAAACATATTGTATTGTTTCACAAGAGGATTGTTGTTGTTGTTGTTGTTGTTGTTGAAGAAAGCCTTGGAGAGCATGCTAAAAAAAAGCTCTTTTCACACAAGAAAAAAATTCCACTTCTCGATGAAAACAAGGGTTAGATATCAGTTAGCTTACCCAGAAGATGCACATTTTCCTATCTGTTTCTCACTTGTTGAGATCGCACAGGGCGTGGGGAAAAGAGCATATGAAGATCTAAAAGAGTAGCAACCTGGAAACAAATGATATAAAACCAAAATAATACTTTGCAAAAATTTAAAAAATGTGTATTCAAGCTTTATACCTCTAGATGTGATTGTATCTTGGGTAAATAAAAACATTTTCGAGTGAAAAAAAAAGTGTTCTATATTGAAACAAGTGCTCTGGACGTAATGGAACAATCCTTGCATCCCATAAATTTATGGAAATGACAGAAAATGGAGATGAGGCAATTCAGCTTCACGATCTCGATCTACAACAAGAGTGGGTCTTCAAACAGGATTTGATACCATGTTCGACAACACAGGTATTCCAACAGAGGATGAACACCTTTAGTAACTACTCAGATAACCAAATAAAATATTAACACACTGATGTATTCACATGGTAAAACCCCTATGGGGAAACATTAACGGCCCCAGCCAATGCGGCCACTTGGAGCAGTTTATTAATGCAAAAGAAAAAAATTACAGAGAGATTTTACAAGAGAGTTTCTCACAATCGATCATCGGCAAATGACACTCCATGCTCTTTAAAATAGAGATCATGTACCAATTGGGTGTTAAGCCACGAATCAATGGTCATTAAGATCGAGGAGAGTATGAACTGTCAGATCACTCTATGTCAGGAACATATCGGGATCATCGGATTTCCTAACTACAAATGCATACTAATGCATACTAAAGAAACACATGTTTACCTAATGACACATTAGACCAAGTAGATCTTAACTAACTCCTAAGTTTCTAAATATCTTAAGAGGGGGTGTTACATTTTTTTCCCATACAATC
>ML802366.1:54639-82634 GCA_009831015.1 Picea engelmannii
TTAGAAAAGAAAGTTCAAAATAAAAATGTTTATCCAAGTAACACGACCTCCTACAATATAATATATAATAAAGATGACTATAATCATTGGTAAGGATATGCCCATTGTTTATTATTAATTAAATTTAAATAAGAATTTGTTAGCATCCTAACTTGCACATAGATAGATCAATATATTCGGATGTAATAAAGGTCAATATTAATAAGGCCTTTCAATAAAATAGAATAAGGCAGATGTAAGAAGACCTAATAGAAGCTTCTACTTCTAGAAGGATCTTCCTCTAGATGCTTCTCTTGATAGACATATTTAGTATAAATAAGGGTCGAGGGTATGAAAACCCTAGCTTGGAGATTATTGTAACAAAGCGCTACTCGACTGGAGGTTGCCCCCTCGAAGAGGCCCGTGAACATTGCTTTCTGAATCAAAGTGCTATTTCTGTTGTTGTTCTTATATCATTTATGTGTTATTGTGGAGATTATGCTAGTTATATTACTGTTATTTTTCCATTTCTAGCATTATATTTTTGTTCTGCATATTTATTATATCTGGTATCTTGCAAGTGGTATCAGAGCACTTTCCTTGGTAGAAATTGTGGGAATTTTTTTCAAGGTAGAAACATATTTCGACGTCTTTAAGCCACAGAGATCTGTTGTCACGCGCATAAACCCGTGGTTGAGGGATTCATACACGCAGGAAATACAAGTGGTTCTTAAGCACACATCTGTTGGCCACCCTTGTAACCCTTGTTGGTACCCCTTCGAGTGGTAGCGCATCAGACAACACATGTGTACGGATAGGCCTAGATTTCCTAAAGCCCTCTTTAGATAAACCTATTGGTCGCCGGACTACTATAGTGTCACCGAGAACAACACTTGGGAAGATACTTTCTAGTACCTGGGTAGTCGGGTAGTACGGCTAAGGGTATGGTCTATCCTCCTTAGTTAGTGCCCTAAGATATTGGGCCGAGTACTACTGTTGGACCCCGCACGTATATCAGAGATCTATAGCACAGGGAAAACCCTTTTTTGTAGAACCCTTGAATACCTAACCCTTGGGGGACAAAAATATAAACAAATTAAAACAGACAAGATCTATTGTCACGCAACTGTGTTTGGGTTGCCAAGTAAATACACATTTATTTCTAGTTAAGAATTTGGGGATTTCATCACTGCAATATTCTTCAGACCAGAGTATAACTCCGTAGGTGTAAATAAAAAAATAAAAAATAAAAAGAAAAAAAGTCTGGAATTTTTTTCACCATTATTTGAGACCTATTCCATTGGATTCATCTCTTCACCCTTATCAAATTCATCCATATCTTTTTTCGAATTTTTTTTTTACCCTGCCCGCCTCTTTTCAATCCACCCATCCTCATGGACCATACCCTTAGCCAAGATATGGAAACTTTCTTCAACACCTTGCAATCTAGTTTCCTCGAGACCCAAAAAAAAGTGAAACAACTCAGTGCTACTGTTGCCTCCATCGATTCATCCATCAATACAACCATAAATACAACCATGCAGTCCTCAATGGAGGAAGTAAAACAAGAACTAACCACCTAGCTTGAATCTATCTTTGCATCACTCTGCGCGAAACTAAAAATCCATAGATATGACCCTTTCTCTGAAGCACCTCCAAAGACCGAAGGTGAACATTCCTCCCATTCCCATACCTTTCAACCCCATCACTTTCAACATGACCTACGCCTTCCACAGGTGGATGTGACCAAATTTGATGACTCGGACGCCACTGGTTGGGTAACCCAAATGGAACATTATTTCTCTTTATACGGCATTACAGATGACTTGGCCAAACTCCGATATCGTGTTCTCCATCTAGATCAAAAACATTGGAAAATGTGGCAATGGAGAAAAAATTCCTGTCAAGGGTATATTTCTTAGACCCAATTCGTGACTGAGCTCTATGAATGCTTTGACACAGATACCAACCATTTGGGTCGTTTAACAAAGTTGAAACAATCAAGAACAATAGAAGACTTCATAGCTGTCTTTGAGCGTCTGGGTTTTCGAACAGAGGGCATGGCTGATGCCTTCTTTCAAGAGTATTTTATCAGTGGCCTGAAGGAGGAGATTCAGGCCCATGTCTTCATGTCTCAACCCTCAAGTTGGGTGGAGGATACTAAAAGAGATAAAGAAGCACAACAGGTTGTATCCTCTCAAAACCAAAAATCCTCATTTATCCCTCGCCCTAAACCCGTCACTCCCACTACTCCCTCCGCCCCATTAAAGATCCAAAAATTAACCAGGGCTGAAATGGATGAACGCCAACTCAAAGGCCTTTGTTATAATTGTGATGAAAAATATTTCCCGAGACACAAGTGTAAGGAACAAAAGCTTTTTATGGCCATCTCTGAGGATATTTCGGAAGAGAATGTTGAAACTCCCCTTGTGTCTGAGTCACCTAAAATCATTGACATAACCCCTCCCTAAGACCATCTCGAAGTAGAACCCATCATTTCCCTCAATGCTCTCATTAGCTTCTCCGCTCCCCAAACCCTCAAGTTAATCGGTTACATCAAGCATCAAAAGGTCATCATTCTGGTTGATATTGGAAGCACCCATAATTTTATGCATTGCTGCATTGCCCAAGAAACTCATTGCTACATCCATGCTGTCAACAATTTCCAAATCATGATTGCCAATGGTGGTTCCATGAAATGTGGAGGGCGCTATGAAAATTTGCATCTCCAAATCGGTGAATACCACCTAAAATCCCATATGTTTGCTATCGACATGGGTGGTTGTGACATTGTGTTGGGTGCAGACTGGATAAGAACTTTGGTTCCCATTCTCATGAATTTTAAGGTATTAACCAAGCAATTTGACCAGGAAGGCCACCAATATAAATTCCAAGGCATCACTGCTGGTTCACCTGAGGTCATTAGTTCTCATCGCATGGAAAAGCTGCTCAAAAAAGGTCATTCTGGTGTCATTGCCCAACTCCATGCCATACAAGCAACAGAGACACCCCTGGTGCCACATGACCTCCAAGCCCTCCTTTCTAAACATCAAATGGTATTTTTCACTCCCCAAGGACTCCCTCCTTCCTGCGATGTTCATGATCATTCCATTTCCCTTGTACCTGGAATCCTTCCTCCCAATATCCATCCATATCGCCACCCCTTTTCACAAAAAAATGAAATTAAGAAAATGGTCTAGGAACTCCTTAATGCAGGCGTTATCCGCCCTAGTACAAGCCCTTACTTTTCTCCTATAGTCATGGTCATGAAGAAAGAAGGTTCTTGGATAATGTTTCCTGACTACCGTGCCCTCAAAAAACTGACCATTAAAGACAAATTTCCCATTCTTGTCATTGATGACCTCCTGGATGAATTGAGTGGTGCCCATTTCTTTACTAAACTTGATCTTCGCTCGGGCTATCACCTGATACGTATGAAAGAGGTATACATTCCCAAAACGACCTTTCACACTCATGAGGGCCACTATGAGTTTTTGGTCATGCCCTTTGGCTTGTGTAATGGCCCCTCCACCTTCCAAAGCCTCATGAATCATGTATTTCATCTCTTTCTCCACCATTTTGTCTTAGTTTTCTTTGATGATATCTTCATCTATAGAAAAACTTGGATAGACCATCTTACTCATGTGGATCAAGTTCTCCATCTACTCTCTCAGCACCAACTTTTCCTGAAATAGTCTAATTGTGCTTTTGGTACCTCAGAAGTAGAATACTTGGGTCACCTGGTTGGCAAGGATGGTGACAGGGTGGATCCGAAAAATATTGAAGCTATGCAAGACTGGCCGCACCCAAAGACTCTCAAAAGCTTGCATGTATTTCTGGGCTTAACAGGGTATTATCGCAAGTTTTTTAAGAACTACGGAAAGATTGCAACACCTCTCACTGCTCTCCTTAAAAAGAACTCTTTCACTTGGACTCCAGCCACTGCTCAAGATTTTCAAACCTTGAAGATGACCATGTGCACCACTCCAGTTCTGGCCCTTCCTGATTTCACAAAGACCTTTGTGTTGGAATGTGATGCCTCAAGGAAAGGAATCAACACTGTCCTTATGCAAGAGGGTCGACCTTTGGCCTTCACCAACAAGCAACTGTCTAAAAGGAATATGGGAAAACCCATTTATGAAAAGGAAATGTTGGCTACTCTGCATGTTGTTGATCTGTGGCGCCCTTATCTCTTGGGGCAATGCTTCCAAATTAAGACTGACCATCAAAGCCTCAAGTACTTTCTGGAACAACGAATTTCCTCCCCGGAGCAACAAAAATGGGTGACTAAGCTCTTTGGATATGGTTATGAGATCATTTACAAGAAGGGAAAAGACAATGTAGTGGCGAATGCACTGTCCTGAAAATATGAAGAAGAAGGATCCCTTTTTTCTCTTTCCTTCATTGTACCTGATTGGCTCCAAGCTCTGCACCAGGAATGGCTTCAAGATCCCAAAAGTTCACATCTGATCCAGCAATTGTAGACCAATGCTCCGACTCCCCCAGGGTACTCTTGGCTTCAAGATGAGCTTTGATACAAAGGCCGTTTATATTTAAGTAAACAATCAAAGCTTAAATCCATGGTACTTTCTGAGCTTCATGCTACACACAGTGGGGCACTCAGGGTTCACCAAAACATATGACAGGGTCAAACGCTCCTTTTTCTGGGATGGTATGAAACAGGACATCCGTAATTTTGTCGCTGAATGTGAGGTGTGTCAACGTAACAAGGGAGAAACAGTCAAATCTCCGGGCACACTACAACTGCTTCCGATTCCACCTGCTATTTGGAAGGATATCTCTATGGACTTTATTACCGGCTTACCCAAATCAGGGAATACATCAGTCATAATGGTGGTTGTGGATCACCTTTCCAAGTATGCTCATTTCTGTGCTCTTCAACACCCATTTACTGCATCCACGGTGGCTCAAATTTTCATGGACTAGGTTTTCAAGCTTCATGGCATGACGCACTCTATTATTTTTTATCGTGACCCAACTTTCACAAGCAATTTTTGGCAAGAACTGTTTAAGCTACAGGGCACCTAATTGCATCTCAGCACAACTTATCATCCCCAGACTGATGGTCAAATGGAAGTTGTCAACAAGTGTTTGGAAACATATCTAAGGTGTTTTGCCTCTGAAAAACAACATCAGTGGGATCAATGGTTACCCCTAGCTGAATGGTGGTACGACACTTCCTACCATATAGCTACTCGCATGACTCCTTTTGAAGCGGTATATGGACAGAAGCCACCTTCAGTTCTCTCATACTTACCGGGTACCTTGAAGGTCCAGGCGGTTGACCAAACACTTACAGTTCGAGAGGATATTATTCGTACCCATAAAGAGAACTTGGTCATGGCATAGAATCACATGAAGAAACAAGCAGATCAAGGTTGCTCTGAATGTCAATTTGTAGAAGGGGATTAGGTGTTTCTGCGACTGCAACCAAACAAGCAAACTTCCCTCAAGATCGAGAATTTTCAGAAGCTAGCGCCCAAATTTTATGGTCATTATACAGTGCTCAAGCATGGGGGACAAGTCACATATCAGTTAGCTCTGCCCAATCAGTCGAAGCTACATCCTGTTTTTCATGTTTCATGCTTAAAGAAGGTGATTGGAACTAGGTGTCAAATTCAAACCAACCTTCCAGAGTTAGCTGAAGAAGGATCCATTTGGCTACAGCCAGAAGCAGTTTTGGACCAGCGTGAGCGTCACCTGTGTCAGAGAACCATCAAGGAAGTGCTAGTCCAGTGGAAAGATACGACTCCAATAGATGCCACTTGGGAAACAACTACCATTCTGCAACAATTTCTACATCCCAAGCCTTGCGGACAAGGTTGTTTTTAAGGGGGTGGACATGTTAGGGTCCTAACCCGCACATAGGTAGATCAATATATTCAGATGTAATAAAGGTCAATATTAATAAGGCCTTTCAATAAAATAGAATAAGGCGGATGTAAGAAGACCTAATAGAAGCTTCTGTTTCTAGAAGGATCTTCCTCTAGATGCTTCTCTTGATAGACATATTTAGTATAAATAAGGGTCGAGGGTATGAAAACCCTAGCTTGGATATTATTGTAACAAAGCACGGGTCAACTGGAGGTTACCCCCTCGAAGAGGCCCGTGAACATTGCTTTCTGAATCAAAGTGTTATTTATGATGTTGTTCTTATATCATTTCTTTGTTATTGTGGAGATTATGCTGGTTATATCACTGTTACTCTGTCATTTCTAGCATTATACTTATGTTCTGCATATTTATTATATCTGGTATCTTGCAAAATTTAATTACATAACAAATATTAAATTTAATTAAGGTTTTAGTTGCACATCAAAGTATTATGCACCATTAAAAGAACAAATTCTACCAATGTCAATTTTTTATGGGTTCATAATGATAACTAATGCTAATTTAAATTTAGAAGAAAAGGTAAATGGAATATAAAGATAAGTTTATTTGGGTAATAATGATTCCCAAATTATTAAATTAAGTCTGAGTAAGGTATTTTTTTATTAAGAGTAACCATCCACTTTGGAGGTCATCTATGCATTAATTCAAATGTTAATATCATCTATGAGTTCATCTAAGCATTAATATCACTCAAGAAATATATGCATTAATACTTGGTATGGTGGTTTTTATTTTAAATGAGTTGCTAATAACACATCTCAAGTCATAACATTATCATGAACTAACAGTTGCAGTGACATCCGCTGCTGAAATGGCAGATGCAATCACAAAGCATAGAAGCATGGTAACTCCCTTGCCCATCATTTCTCCTTGCCCAAACTGCAAGTGACTTCTGTTGCTCCCTTCGCTATGTATATATAGAAATAAAATACATCCAGATTTTAGGTGAAGTCTTATGAGGTTGGAAAACTGAAGGAAATACATTGGGAAATAATGAAGTAAAATACGTCTGGAAATAGCTGGCATGACATGACATAAACTAGATAGAGTTAGTGTGACTGTAATGGAGTTGTACCATATGGTAACCAAAGTCTTGCGTAGCTAGAAAATTGAAGGAAAATTCATGAAGGCAATAACAGAGAAAATACGTGGGGAAATAATGAGCCCTTATTTATTGTGTTCACACGAGCCCTTATTTACTAAAATAGGACTTTATACATCTCAATACATCTCTACTATTGTTCCCCTTGGGTACCTTGCTAGGTACTCCATATTATCCCCCTAGCTACACTACATTACAAGATATGTGTGTCCATTGATGGGTGATTTTTCAATCTCTATTACTAAATTTTATCCTATATACATATATGTATTTTAATAAAGAAAATCATAGATAAGGGTATCAAAGAAGGACAAGACATCCCAAAGGGAAACAATAGGATATATTTGGAATGAAAAGGTATGTTTCTTACTATACTAGTCTTGGAACTGAACAAGGGTAAACTAGTCATTCAATGGGTTCTTTAGGTGGATAAACTATTTTTACTAGTGTTGGGTTTACTGGCACTAGATCTCTATCTCTAAATGTATCTTCATTGGTCATTGATGGGTATGGGACTCTAGGAAACGATAAGGAATGTCCAAAAAGTTGGAACATTGCTTAATGTGCAAATTATCATAACATGTACCAAAAATCAAAACTTGGTAAAAATATCAAAACATGTAAAGATATGTAAAAAGTAAAAAATGTGGGTGGGTTACTAGGTTAGATGCTTGAACTTTCTCAATTGGGTTATCGAAGTAAACTCATCGATCAAATCAATGGACTATGCATCTTCACTAGGCAATTTGAGTACTTTATCTTGGATATGAAACTTCTACTATCAACCATGATTTCAAAAGTATGTCATTATATAATAGGCAATAAGCACTAAACAATTCATTGTTTTTTGTAGAAAGGGCAGTACCTTTTGAACTTTTAATTGCCAAGATTACGCACTATAGATAAATCGTCAAAATTTATTTTCCTATCAAGTAGTAATATTGGCCGCAATTGTAACATTGATAGAAAAAATGTTGTTTTTCTCTAATCCTCCTTGAGTTACACTATGTGCATTTCTATGGTTTTCATTAAAAAATGATCAAAATAAGGAAAACAAAGATATAGAATAAAAACATACTTATTAGTTTCAATTACCAATTTATGTGAATACTTCCTTGTTCAACATATAAATGATTATGGCACCCAATGTACCATGCATGACAAATATGTTTATGTTTTCTATAAAGTTATGTACATGTAAGTTAGGAAGATTTATAACTTACCAAACTGCAAGTAGGAACTTGAATGACCCCCTTCCTTTTTATGACCCTTAAATTGCTTGACCATTGGATGAATGTCGGACTTGAGGTAAATGACCCAGGAAAGCATAGTGTTTCAATCACTAGGAAAGTCTTACCAACAACTCAATATATGCACATAGCACTAGCTGTTTTAGCTAACAGTTTGATCTCCATCTATTATAATCACATTACAAATAAGTTGAATGTAACAAAAAATGGATGTTTGATGCATAATAGTGATTTTTATAATGATCAACATTATTTGTTTCATGATCTTTGGGAAGAAGAAAGGCCTGAGAGTGTCAAGCTTAAGAGACAAACACAGTATGATAACAAGAGGACCAAGGGGCATTAGCCTTGCTATGTGGGCATGCACTTTCTTGCTTTCCCATTGGTCGACAAGAATGGTAACCTTACCTTACTACACTATTGGCTAGAGATGCATTCATTCCACCATGTCTTTTTCAATGTAAGTGGTAGTTCATATTAGGGAGTTCCTTATTACTCATTTCGGTACTCGTTCGTTAAGCTAATTCAAATTTCAAGACTCGGTCCTAAAAAATGCTACAGGGGTACAATGGATGGTGTAGGTGTACAAACTTAATTTTGTGTTAGTTCTCCAAGTTAATGGAAAATCCAAAGTCTTTTCCTAAAAATGTAATAGGTGTGCAATGGATGGTGGAGGTGTACATGCTTATTTATGTGCTCATTCTCGAAGCAAATCCAAATTCAACCAGAAAAGGAGGAATTACATTATAATATAAAACAACGTGCATGGACACCAAAGAGATATAATCAGTTCAAAAATGCAAGTAGTTTTTCAGCATATTCTGAGAAAATAACCGTTGTATCTTCTAAGATCAACAAGTCTACTATCCCATGTTCCCGAAACTCAAAAAATTTCCCCTTATACAATTTAGAAAATACCCCTAGAATAAGTATACAAAAATGGAACATTTAAACTAAGTTGCTTAGCTGGTGTGGCCATCAAACCGTTGATTCTCTACTTCTGGACCCAAAGCATTTAAGTCCAGTGGGTTTGGATCCATGGCAGGGGAGGAAGATACTTTAGACTATTTAGTTGTTGTTGGAGATCCTGCTATTTATTGAGTTTGGCCCTTCAAATCCTCAATTTGTTGTCGAAGGGCGTGATATTCATCTTTCAGTTGAGAGATTTCTTGTCTCTGCCTTGCAGATTCTTTGAGTGCAGTGATCAAATGAGAGGAGAGTCCATTGAATCTAATCTAGAGAGTGAAGACTGAGTTACAGGTGTCATCCAATTCACCTTCTAACTATTATATTTGATGCATCCTTCTCTGTGATCGACGAGCGACCATTTTTGTTTGCTAAATCCAAAATTCTTGGGAGGAGGAATGAGCATAGAGAGATCGACAATACCCAAGAAAATATAATGAATCATAATGATATTCCCTTCGATCTTGAATTCCATCCACATACGAATTCCCAAGTTGTCATTTGTTTCCCAACTTTGAAAATCATAGTGAAATGTTACAATTGATCTTCCTATATGTTCTCCCATCCCACATTCTTGAGAATTCAAACTTCAAGCAAGTTGAAAGGACTGCAACCTCCAGGGGAATTTATGATGCAGTAAGAGCACTGCATGTTGAGAACATGTTTGAAGTGGAATGACCTAGAGGTGACTTATGTTGATGATGTTGTATTTATCATGATGAAGTGATGTACCATGTGCCTATGGGAGGATTAGGTGGTGAGCTCTTGAGGTGGGGGGTGGCCCCCCTCCTTTTAAATTTTTAATATTTTTTTGAATTAGACTTAAGGAGACAAAGAAACATGCCCTAATGTTTGAAGAGAGGAACTTTGGGATTCCTAGGTGGAATTGAGCTCTTCCATTTTTCTATTCATGGGATATATTCAAAATATTTTGTACCATTGATTAAGAGAGTGCCATCCTGGACTTGCAATGCTTGATTGGCCAAACTATCAACCTCCTATTTTTTTATTCTCATCATGTGAAAGAAGATGATGAAGTCAAAAGTTTGAGTTTCCATGTGATTATGCTAATAATGCCTTGAATATGAATGATCTTAGAGATGGAACAAAACCTTGCATGCTTGATTATCAATTTAGAGTCTCATGTCACCATAAAGTTGGGGATACTCAGTCCCTTTTCCAATTTTAATCCCTAGAGGAGAATGTATGTCTCTGATTGTTTGTAAAGATGCTTATGTTCCATGCATACAACAATTTCTCATTTCCTCATGGGTCATAAAGCACCCCTCTTGCACCTGCTACCCCGAGAAAGAATAATGTAACTTCAATCACCAAACCTTTTCAAATTCATCGTCAACAAAGACATCACGATTGTAGTGACCATTGTTTTAAGAGGTAAACATGAAATTTAATTTGATTTCTCATACAATTTAAATGCAATAAATGAATTGTACATCTTAAATTAAAATTTTATCTTAAGTATAAACTTTAAAGTTATTACGAATAACTATTAATTAAGTATATTGATTTTTTTTTTTTAATTAAGTATATTGATTTTTTTTTTTATGGGAAGGAAGTTAAATAGGGGGAGAATACGTTGATTTTAATTAAAAAAAAAGCTATTGTGAATTTTTTTTAATAAAATTTATAATTTATAACTAAATTATTAATAAAAATATAATAGTAAGTTGGTTAAATATAAATTTATTTAAATTTTTTATAAATTTTATAATTTATAACTAAATTATTAATAAAAATATAATAATAAGTTTGTTAAATATAAATTTATTTAAATTTATAATATGTATTTAAAAAAATTAAATTTATTGAAATGTGAAATTTTTATTTTTTATAATTTTAAAGTGGTTTGTATTTAAAAAAACCACTTTTCAATATTTAATAAATTTAAACTTAAAATTAATTTAAATTTTTAGTTTTAATTTTTTTTACAGATGAATAAACAATGTAACATGTATTTATTTCTCTAGATTGAAATTACTTATTATTTAAGTATTAATTTCATTAAAACAAATAATAAATACACAAAATATTAATAATATTTTAAACTAACATTAACATTTAAAAGAGTTTTGTTGAAAATAGATATGCCAAAGTATAAAAAAAAAATGAGAAAAAAGAAGGATGAAAAATTTTATAATTAAAAGAAGTAGAAGTTTACTTTTAGCTCTTATGACTTACATTTTATATTGTTATTTAATTTTTTATTATTAAATGTTTTTTTAAAGCTTTATTAAAAGAAATATGTGTGTGTTGAGTTGTAGTTTTGGGGTTTTAAAAGTTCAAAATTAAAACATTTATATGGTTATAAGTCACATAGAAAGATGCTAAAACAAAAAAAGGTGGTTCGTTGAAAGATCGACATAAAGGATAATCAACAATGTAAAATCTCATATTTAGAGGAGGGTCATCATCATGTGAGTTGATGCCACACCTGGTAAGTGGTGCCTCCTTAACATGCAACGCAAGGATCCATCCATCTTCTTCTTATTACTTAGGGCACTTCTCCATTGAAATAGCCAATTAAACCTAGGGAATTTATTGTTCTATGTTCAAGGAGAAGGTGGGTCAATGTGATGCACAAGACTTTGGCTTTGACATTCATTATGTTCTATAACTAGGTTACTTTCTTTGTGGCACAACTTTCCTCCAAAGAGGTATGAATGAGTTAAGTCAGGGGAAAAATGTAGCTTCAATAAAACATGACTCATTAGTCATGTTGTCAACCCATAGAACTCCATCAATTTTTATAGATGTGATTTCTTGCACTTGGATATGCAAGTGCAAGTTGGCATATAGAGAACCTTGATCATATGAGGTGAATTAATTGAAATGAACATTTTTAAAAACACATGCATTTCAAATTTTTATATACAAAATAAGATCTTTGTTATAAGAGGTTGCCATATTTCTTGGAACTTTACTGCCAAAGGGAACCTTTTACCAAGGAGAGTGGACTTCCAGGTTACAAACCCAAGGAGAAGTTGATCACATAAGTTTAAGGCCCATTCCTAGACTAACGTGGCATAGGGACAAAACTATAGGGAGCGATTGACAATTTCATTTTAGTGGTAGAAAGGGCTCTTATACTAAGCCACTCCTAAATACTTCAAGTGTTACCCAAGAGGAAGGTCACCCAAAAGAAAGGAGAAAGCATATACAACCTTCTTAGACTTAATAAAGTAATTTGAAATAGATAGGATTTGAGATAACCAGGTATACTATTTAGAGGCCAATCTCCAAAGCTTGTTTAACTTGGCATACCCATTGGCTAGTTTATACTTCATGAAGCCTTTAGAGTAATTCCACTTCTAATCTCTCTACCAAAACACCAAGCTAGGCACTCCCAGTTTGAGGAAAATCTCATCAATGACGAAATTTTGGACCCACTTGATTATAGGCCTATTGGACTGAAAAAATTGAACTAATGTTTTTGAAATATTCCCACAACTTCCATTTGTGTGTGCAACCATAAAAGAGATGCATTTCTTTGATGACACCCTTCGTGAACAACCACTTGGATGAGAAACAAGTAGGATCTTCCAAATGTTTTCCTTCACACGTCATTGAGGGAGACCATCAAATACTGTAATGATCGTTAAATAGTAGGCATGTGCAAAGAGAAGAAACCTTCTAAAATATGTGATGTTTGACATCTTTTGAGACCTTCTAAATACTTTAATCCAAAAAGGTACCCTAGATTTGGACTTTGGTCAAATTCAACAACATAGTTTGTAAGTTGATATTTTTCCAACACTGTTTCCCTAATAGGGACCCTCTCAAAATGATATCTTGTAGGAGAACTTTCTCATTATATTGACCTTCCACAACCCTAATCACCAATTTTTTTATGTAGGACATGGGCTTGATGAAATCACCAAATCATCCTAAAACCACCTTATTCCTTTGGATTATAAAAAATCTCCCAATTCACCTAATGGAAGCCCCTTTTCATATATGGTAGCATTAAGAATGTTTCAGATGAGATTCTCTAGCCATTAATAGGTCATAATGGATGGAACCCAAAAAGATGAATAATACACATGAGTGGAAAAAAGAAACTTGGGATATATCTATAATTTGACTTCTAAGGATAGAGTCAATGAAATCCACTTGTTCGCTTTCTTAGCTATTTGTTGCAAAACCACCTCCTAGAGTTATTTTAGCAAAGCTTGCAAAGCAAAGGGTATCCCTTCAAATTTAAACACTTGATTACATTGAATCTAATCCAACCCTTGATAGGTTAGACAATAAAGGATGTCAACCTAAGCTAACATGTGACAATGGGTTTTGGCCTTTTGAAGTTTAGGAACTAAGACCTATTTAAAAATTTGGATATATTCCATGGTATTCTCCATTGACTTTTTGCCTCCCAAGATAGTAAGAAAAGAGTTATCCAGAAAATTCCCACTGCCCATTTGATAAATTCTAGACTTGGGTAGGGGAGCACCATTAGTCGACCTTTGAGGATACTAGTGATGAAGGAGTGTTGGAGGCAGGCCAAAGGCCAAGGCGGAAAAGCAAGGCATTTTTGGGAAAGAAAGCGTGCATGAGGAAAGGGACAGATGGAAGGAATAACAACACACGCACATGCGAGGGAAGACCTAATGATGATAGGGTTAGGGTTTTTGTAATGTATTGTAATGGTTGAAGATCCAAAAATGTATAAATAACGATACTTAGGTATCATAGGGGGTTTTGATTGTTGTGGCTATTGTAGTTACACATGAGTTGATGTGATATGTAATGTTTTTGATGTATGACCTATTTTGCATAAGTTGTTGAGATAGAGAGGAAGAAGGAGGGTATATCTTGAGGGTTAGGTCATAGGTTGAGGATCCTGGTGTGATCTAGTCTGCCTCATATAGATCTTACCTGACTGAGAAGAGTTGTAAGCGCGTGACGTTGTAGATGCAGAAATAATATAATAAAAGAGATGAGAGCCAAATATTTGTGGACGTAGCCTAGGAGGGGGTGAACCACGATAATATAGGTGTTATGTGATGAATGCTTGCATATCTTTGTTGTCTGAAGCAGTTATTATTATGTTGAATGAATGAGTTGTTATATTTCTGGCTTACTTGTCGATAACAGTATATTGTGTTTACAAGTTATAATAAATGACTCAATATACATCTCGCTTATCTCACACTCAATCCTAGGCTATAAACACCTGAGTCTTACAACCACCCATTAAAGCTATTTCAGGTGAGACAGTGCAGCGCATTATGTGTTGTGTTGCCTTCTGGTTTACCAGGAGTAGGGATGATTTTAAGGATGGAAATTTATTTTAAAATGTGGAAACCTTGGCGAATCTTACTAATCCTTCATATGCAAACTATAAATGTTTGGAGATATTTTTGTAAAAATATTCAAATTTATAAGGATTTTATATAGTTTTTATAAAATTTTGGCAATTTTTAAGGTAAAATAATTTTATACTATAGAATTTGGGCGAATCATTTTTAAAATAGAAAATCTATTTTTTGGAAAAACCATGGAAAATTATCCCATGAGAGAAATTTATCCCCTAAAATCATCGGTCCAGGAGGGCCGATAGTTTTAGAGGCTTTGTTGGAAACCCGAATAGACATGAACCCTAGGTCAATAATCTGAGACAGTATAGAGAGTGGTAGCCAACAAATGGTTTTGTTGTCGTTGGTAGGAGCAGGAGAGGATTGAATAAGGAAGATAAGTCAAAGATCTATCAGAGGCGGATCAAGAAAAGGTTAGGGCAGAGAGCAATGAGCCACTAGAAGGGAATGTTGAGACCGTTGAATCCCACAAAAGAAGAGATCGAAACTTGGATAAGAACTAAGAAGCTAGAGTTTGCACAGAAAGGCAATAGAAACCCTAGACTAACACCTCACAAATATATTGAGAAATACGTGTTTACTGATTTACATGAAGTCTTTTTCTGTGATTTTCCACATCTATTGCAGGAGTGGATACTAAGGTTGAAAGACAACCACGCAATGAATCGGATTCGATAGATAGTGGACCCCAATACAGATTGAATAGTTACAACAAGGGAACAACAAGTTCACCCAGGCGGTAGATTTTTTGCTTGACAATATTATGGTAGGTTATATAACAGATTTTGTAGTCGACACAGTGAAGTCGTACAGTGCAGCGGAGAAAGAGTTTCTACGTGGAGCATGAGGAAGGTGCATTCGATCGTTGTATACTTCTATTAATATATTGTTGTATAAAAAAGGATTAATGACGATGGAGTCAGACAACTAAACTTCCCTGCGTGCATGGGGGAGGGGGGGAAGCACTAACAGAAAAGGGAAAATGGAAGGAGGAAAGGATAAGGGAAAGAAAGAGGAACCCTTGGACCTGATCATGACGGATGATGACCAGATCAAGTAGATCATTGGGACAAATGGAAAGACCTGTAGCGGAGTACCTTACCAATACAAGGTGAATACCAAGAAGAGAGTCGTAACCGCGAGGTAAGGCTTGGCGAGTGATGAGGAAGAGGTAGGAGATCTTCGGGATGTGGAGAAGATTGAGGAAAACTTGCACGCAACATATGAGAGGAAGATGAGAGGTCTAAGAACGAGAAGAGAAGGCATCAATCCTATCCATATTAATGTCAGTGTGGAACCCATAAACCCATGTGCGACTAATACCCCAAAGAGAACACCATCGTTTAGACAACCAAAGTTCAGAAGTAGTCAGACAGCCTGAAGTACATCTACACAAGGAACAACAACTGGAGGAGCCAATTTAGGTAGCACTAGTCAAGTATCTACACCATGCAGAGGTAGTAGTTCAACATTCAGAATGGCAAGACATGATCCTACCATCAGGTTACCAGAATTTCGAGGAGAGGCAACATAACACCCTCATAAACACTTGTTCATTTGTGCAAAGATCTGGGAAGCAAAACAGATCACTGATGAAGATACCAAACTTGTGCAGTTAGCGATTACGCTAAGAGACCGCGCACTAGACTGGTACATGAGCTTAGACAAAAATAGTGCACACGGGATGACAAGGACACTGACATACATTAAGAAGTTACTGATAAATGAGTTCCAGAAGCCGAGCTCAGAGGATCAATGCATGAATGAGATGATAGAAATCCAATAGAAACCAGGAGAATCTCTATGGGAGATTGACCAAAGATTCAAGTGACTGAAGGGAAATTTAAAATATCTCATGACCAACATGCAACATCGGCACTTATTTGTCAATTCACTGCTCCCACACTTAAAATATCCATTGTGACAACAAAATTTCTAGACACGGGCAGAGGCTCTGCAGGCAGCCTTGCAACTGGAAGAAAACCAATACCAACAAACGGACCCAGCTATTGAAGAGATGAAGGAGGACTTGAAGAACTTAACTTTTCAACTAAACCATAATAAGAGAAAATACAAACATGAAGTTGTTTCATGTACCACATGCAGGATAGAAGGCCACCACAAGAACGAATGTCCAACATTTGCGCAGTATATGGCAGCAGGAATGCCAAACCCATTACCCACAGGTGGACCATGGTGTGAAGTCTGTAACAAATCAGGTCATGACCCCTATCACTGCCTGATGATGCATAAATACCAGACGATCCCAAATAACTCATATTGCACCTTTTACAAGTTAGTATGAAAAATATTGTAGAACTATGGAGTTGATGTGAGAAAGGACATCAGACGCATATAGAGTGCAGGCATAAATGATGACAGTGCAAGCCGCACCACAGTTTAACCTAGTTCCAGCACCATACAACATTGTGCAGTAGCAGTATAATACTGCGCAACAACCATACAATAACACATAACCACAATACAATGCAGCACAACCTTAGTACAATATCACGTAGTATAATCATGCGCCTCAGTATAATGCGCTGAGAGGGGACAGAGCAGGCTATAGAGGTGGAGGATGAGCAACAGGAGGTTTCAGATGAGGTAGAGGACCAGTGGTGTGTCACAATTTTTCAAAAAACAGGACATTATGCAAGGGAATGTCCACTTCCACCAACAAATTGTATGTATTGTCGCGCATCGGACCATGATACAGAAGAATGTCTGACACTACTAGTAAAGATCCAAGAAAAGAGGAACCAGAACAACTAGAATGTTCAGTGGATTTCCGCCGAAGCAAGGGATGAAGGACGAAACATTAATATAGTTACTCGCGGAGGAGCTAAAACAGGGGACGACACTGTTCGACAAGAGCCAGCATAGAATCAATGGGTGAAAAAGAACACCAAACCAAGGAAGCAGTTTGATGCACAGTCGAAGGAAAAGGAGATATTTAAGCAAGCTCGACAAGAATTCCAGAAGGAAGATATTGCGACGACTTCAACTGTGCAACAATGTAAGGAAGAACCCGAATACAAAATGCCTTCATTATTGCATCACACCAACAAAATACGTTCCATGGGACAAGTAATTATAATCAAAGGATTTTTACAATCATGTGTAAAGGTATTAAGTGATCAATCATCTGTGAAAATATTACAGAACATACTAGAAAAATGTAGCATTGAGACAGAAGGAAAACTAGAACCAAAGACAGTCAATCACCTACACACAAGAAGAAGAAAAAGTAGGGAATTTAGACTGAATGCCAACATTGGAGATTTCAATATGGGAGACATCATACTAGATCTAGGATCTGAAGTCAATGTACTACCAAAGAAGACATGGAAATGCATGGGCGAGCCCACATTAGGCTATTCACCGATTCAATTGAAACTGGAAAACCAACACAGATTCCATTCACCGATTCAATTGAAACTAGAAAACCAACACAAATTCCTACCAATCGATATAATGAAAGGAGTGACAATATATATAGATGGAGTGTACACTAAATAAGATTTTGAAGTCATTGAAATAGTGGACGACACAACACCTTACCCAGTGTTTCTTTGTTTGGATTGGGCATTTGAAAACCAGAACATAATTAACCTGAAGACCAGGAATATGACCTTTGAATCAAGAGAATATAGGGTCATCGCCCCATTAGAGCCATCGAAAGGGGAGAGGTTTTTAGAACCTACTTTCCTAGACTTAGAGGAAATCAACCAGTTGTATAGAACAACTGCGCGCAATGAGGATTACGTAAACCCAACTGCAAACAAGATACTCAGTTGGAGGATCATCAATTCATGTGAAACAGATTTAGATACCAGTTTAGAGAACTGGCAACAAAGGTTACACGAAGTATCCACAAGGAGATTTGCAAGAATAGACCGTGCCATAAGATGGGTAGGTACAGAAATCAAAGAACCACCCAGTTTCCATGGAGTAAATGATTTGGAAACATTCTTAGCATAGTATGAAGACGAAGTCTTAGAGAACTAGAGAATTTTAGCCCTTGATCTAGCACTCAAGGCCACACCTACAAGATGGTGGGGCGCACACAAAGAGACCATCACAGACTAGTACCAATGTAAGCGGTTACTGCGCATAAGGTTCGACACAGAACAGATAAAAAAAAAAGTATGATGGACAAAGGGCACCAACAGAACACTTGGAGGAGTGTAGAAAGCTGTAGAAAATGACACCCCCAGAGGAATGGCTTCATCATTTTATACACACTCTAGAGGGCATACCAGCGAATTGGTATATAGACTAGGAATTGCGCAAAGGAACTATGAGCTGATGACATTGCAACAAAATTTTACAGTCACTTTCTCATTCGAACATGAGAACCCCAACATAGATGATTCTCTTAAAAATATAAGAGAAGTGATATTTATCCAAGCACCAGAAATAGAACTTATCACAGAAAAACAACAATGGAAAAAACAGACAGTTAAGGAACTGTTGTCATGTTACCATGTAAAAGAGGAAGCATCAGATGAAGATGATCTATGCGATATTCAGATTGAAGAAGCAGAAGGAGAAAAATATGTGGAAGTTCCACCCATAGAATCAGAAGTCATTTCTGCATCAATAAAAGTAAAGAAAGTCAACATTGGGACAATCGAGAATCCCAAAATGGCCAACATTGGAGATTACTGGGATGAACAAACAATGGAAAGCATAACAAAATTATCGCGCGAGTACACTGACTTGTTTCCCAGAACATTTACAGAGATGAAGGGTATAGTCGGAGAGTTAGGAGAAATAAATATACCACTCGGACCTGAAGAAAGATCGATCAGACAGCGACCATATAGACTGAACCCAATATACAAGCAGAAAGTCAAAGCTGCGATCGATAGGATGCTCGAAGCCAACATCATAGAACCAGTCGAAGAATCAGAATGGATAAGCCCGATAGTAGTATAGGACAAGAAACAAGGAGGGATAAGGATATCTGTTGACTCAAGGAAGTTGAACGATGCATTCCTACATGACCCATTCCCTACACCTTTCACGGACGAAGTATTAGAAAATGTAGGAGGACACGAAGCCTACTCATTCACTGATGGATTCTCGGGCTACCATCAAATCAAGATAGCACAAGAAGACAGATACAAGACCACATTCGCAACAGAATGGGGATCATATCAGTACACAATTATGCCTTTTGGACTGAAGAATGCACCAAAAATATTTTCCAGAGTAGTCATCGTTGCGTTTAAGAAACTCATCCACCAGTTTCTCAAAGTATACCTGGATGATTGGACAATCTACAATTTGTTGAAAGATCATGTAGAAGTCTTACGAATAATGTTGGAAAGATGAAAACATTGTTAGATATCACTAAACATAAATAAATGCATATTTGGAACACCGTTTGGGATACTATTGGGCCATATAGTATGCAAACAAGGTTTACTTGTAGATCCCACAAAGATTGCAGTCATTGTTAACTTACAACCACCAAAAACAGGCTGTCATCTAAGAGCGATGTCGAGACACACAGGATACTACAGAAAGTTCATTAAATGTTATGCACAGATAACTACACCTATGGAAAAGATGCTAATAAAGGATACAAAGTTTCAATGGAGCAACGAGTGTCAACATGGTCTTGATACCCTAAAGGAAAAGATGGTCACCGCACCAATATTAGTCTTTCTAGATTGGGAGAAGACATTCCATGTCCATGCAGATGCATTAGCCATAGCACTTGGAGCTATCTTGGCACAGCCAGTAGAGGGGAACTTGGATCACCTAATAGCATCTGCAAGAAGGAAGCTATCAGACTTAGAACATAACTATAGCACGATAGAAATAGAAGGCCTAGCTATGGTCTATGCAATGCAAAAGTTTAGACATTACTTATTGGGGAAACACTTTAATATGTTCACATATCACTCAGCCCTGAAATATCTAGTCAACAAGCTAGTGTTGGGGGGGACAATATGTCGATGGTTACTCCTATTTCAAGAATTTGACTTTGAAGTAATCGTCAAACCAGGAAAATTGAACGTAGGACCCGACCACCTATCAAGGGTCACAAATGGAGAAGAACCTACGAATTTAGAAGACAACTTTTCAGATGCACAACTCTTCTCAGTCCAGATCGCTAATGAATACTTTACAGATATCATTTAGTACTTGAGAACAGGTACTGCGTCGCAAGAGTATAATACTGCGCAAAAGAAAAACCCGGTAGTCCACATTGCCAACTATTAACTGATTGCAGGACACCTATATAAGATGGGTGCAGATAGCATCCTGCAAAGGTATGTGTTAGAACACAAAATACCATGAGTGTTAGTAGAAGCCCGTGAGGAAATAGTAGGAGGACATTATGCAGGAAAATCTACCACACAGAAAGTATTGCGCGTAGGACTATGGTGGCCAATGATTCATAGAGACTCGAAGGAATATTGTCAAACATGTGATGTCTGTCAAAGGGTAGGAAAACCCAACAGAAGGGACGAGATGCCATTACGACCATAGGTAACACTCCAGGCATTCGATAAGTGGGTAATAGATTTTGTGGGACCAATCAACCCACTAACAAAAATAACAGGATCAAGGTACATTATCACTGCAACAGAATACCTAAAAAGATGGGCAGAAGTTGCACCAATGAAGGATTGCAACGTAGAAACAACAACATAGTTCCTATTTGAACAAGTGATCACTAGATTTCGATGCCCAAGAATTTTGATGAGTGACCAAGGCACGCACTTTATAAATAGAACCATCTACACTATGACTGAAGAGCTTGAAGTCCATCATCAGAAGATCACACCATATAACCCACAGGTAAATGGCACAGTGGAATCATTCAACAAAATCTTAGAGATCACACTGACAAAGATCTATAACATCAACAGAGATGACTGGGACCTCAAATTACCAACAGTATTATGGGCCTACAGGACTACATGCAAAAAGTTGATAGGGCACACACCATTTAAAATGGTGTATGGCCAAGAAGCAGTGGTGACATTAGAATTTCTAGTACAAAGCTTGCACATAGAAGTAATTACACAAATGACATAATGAGGCACAGTACAAGAGACACTGAATGAGTTAATGACCATGGAGGAAGAGTGGATCCTAGAGGGATTCCACCAACAAGTTCAAAAAGAAAGAGACAAATCCTGGCACGATAGACACATAAGGAAGAAAACTTTCAAGGAAGGAGATCTCTTACTTATGTATGACAGTGAATCACTTCAGCACCCAAGAAAGCTAAGAATGCATTGGCTAGGACCATACGAGGTAAAATCTGTCATAAATGGAGGCATTGTACATTTAAGAGACTTATCAGGCAAAAAACTCAGAGGGATGATTAATGGGAGCTGACTGAAGCTGTACAAGGACAGTCGACCACACACTGCGCAGTAAAAAAAAAAAAAAAAAAAATGAACAAAAGGGAGAGAACCAAACCAAAAGGGGCATAGTGCGCTAGAGGAAGAAAAGGCACACACACTTAGGAATGAAAATTCGTTGAGGAGAATGAAAACGGTCATAGACAAAGGCAAACAAGCGGGAAAATGAAAGTCGGCAAAAGCAGGATGACATGAAAACACTAGGCAGAATTAAAGGACTAAAAGGACCGATGGGATGGCACATTAATTGCACCAATTGGAGACATCAAGGCAGAGTAATGGAAAGTAAAAAATTGTCGTAGATGCATTGAACATGTAGTTAAGGGGCATCAAACCCATAATGAAGGAACCGTCATTAATAAGATTCATGGGAAACCCATACAACACCGACAGATGAAGGGCCAATAAAGACAGGGACCCAGAATAGGAAGAAGGATAAGATGCATCCGGCCAAGGAGCAACAACAATAGGCCCAGCCCATGCAGGAGACCGCAACAAGTCCCAACCCAAAGGAACCAGGGGAAAACAAGAGGCCATCCATGCAAACAAGAGGTGCGCGCAATAAATTGAAGGCACAAAGAACACCACCAGAGTATACAATCACGGATGACGATGGAGAAATGATAGCCCGAATGGTATAGGAATGTCTATCTAAGGATTTGACCATGCTGCACACCACAGGGATAGGATTCAAGAGGAATTGGAAGAGATACGACAACGCCTCAAGCAAATCAGGGAAGGGCAGACAACAAGCAGCAGGGGAAAAAAATTGTCAACACTGCAAGTGGAGGAAAGAGTGGAAGTA
Organism: Picea engelmannii; assembly: GCA_009831015.1. Classification (NCBI taxonomy): domain Eukaryota; kingdom Viridiplantae; phylum Streptophyta; class Pinopsida; order Pinales; family Pinaceae; genus Picea; species Picea engelmannii. Next base: position 77,385 of record ML802366.1, read on the forward strand.
GAAGAACGAGATCTAGTCCATCCATTACTGCACCCAAACACAAAATTCCACATCACACCCAGTATGATGTGCATGGATGAGATTGTGGGGAAGACACCCCTGAAGGAATTAAGCCAAATACAACGGGTGTTGATGCGGATGCCAACCAGGGCACTACATAAGTTGGAGGTTATCATAAACCATGAGGTACAGTCTCATGCACACAAAGACTTAGTCGAATAGTAGTGAGAAATAGAGAAGCTGGATGCCCTAGAAATAGTCTATGAGTAGGCTAAATCTAAGACCCAAGAGGAAAGGGAGTGCAAAAAAGTATCGGAATAGAAAGTGGCAGGAACTTACGAGAAGATTCCACAGGCCATGCAGAGAGATGAAATCACAACAGCAGTAAAGATTGATCAGATTGTGGAAGAAATTGATCAATATCATAAGGAGATTGAGAATCTCTGAGAACATCTCATACCAACCACTCCACTAGTAGTGAAGGAGCAAAGGAAGTAGGAAGAAAGAATGCAACTGCAGGAGATAGAGCAACAAGTCAGCACAACAACTGACTTGTTTGACAAAATGGTGCAGTTGTGGACGAAGTTAGAGGAGGATCAACAGGTCCAAAAGTGGGATAAGGAAGAATAAAGGATCAATGCAATGATCTAAGAACTCAAAAAGAGGTAGAAGATGATGCCAAGTATCGAACGCATCAAAGGGGTGCATGACATGAAGAAATTGCAGACAGAGCTTACCACTGCACAAACATAGAAACAGGAGAAGCAGACTCAAATGGAACCATTGCAAGAGTGGGTATCTGAATTCCTAGCACAAGTAGAGGAAGCCAAGGCACATATAGCACAAACCCAGGAAGAGTGTTTGGAACTGATCAATTACGAAATTGTAGTCCAGATAGTGGACACACTCAAGGAGAAGACTGTGCAGGCGTAGACACAAGCAACAGAGCTCAAAGAAAAGTTCCAGGTGATCTCCAAGGAGATCGAAGAAGCAAACAAAGGTTAGGTGGCTCGAGACGAGCCACATGTCGGTGTTGGGGGGATTTTGGAGGAAGACCAAAGGCCAAGGTGGAAAAGAAAGTCGTTTTTGGGGAAGAAAGCGTGCACAAGGAAAGCGACAGCTGGAAGGAAGAACAACACGCACGCATGCGAGGGAATACCTAATGATGGTAGGGTTAGGGTTTTAGTAATGTATTGTAATGGTCGAAGAGCCAAAAATGTATAAATAGCGATACTTAGGTATCATAGGGGGTTTTGATTGTTGTGGTTATTGTAGTTACGCATGAGTTGATGCGATATGTAATGGTTTTGTTGTACGACCTATTTTTCATAAGTTGTTGAGCTAGAGAGGAAGAGGGAGGGTAGATATTGAGGGTTAGGTTGCAGGCTAAGGATCCTGGTGTGATCTAGTCCGCCTCATATAGATCTTACCCGACTAAGAAGAGTTGTAAGCGCGCGACACTGTAGATGCAGAAATAATATAATAAAAGAGATGAGAGCCAAATATTTGTGGATGTAGCCTAGGAAAGGGGTGAACCATGGTAATATTTGTGTTATGTGATGAATGCTTGCATATATTTGTTGTTTGAATCAGTTATTATTATGTTTAATGAATGAGTTGTTATATTTCCTGCTTACTCATTGATAACAGTATATTGTGTTTACAAGTTATAATAAATTGTTCAATATACAACTCGCTTATCTCACACTCAATCCTAGGTTGTAAACACCTGGGTCTTACAACCACCCATTAAATCTATCTAGGTTGAGACTGTGCAATGCATTTTGTCTGTTGTGTTGCCTTCTGGTTTACTAGGAGGGCCAATAGTTTTAGAGGTTTTTTTGGAAACCCAAACAAACATGAACCCCGGGTCAATAAACTTAGATAGTATAGAGAGAAGTAGCCAACAAAGAGGTAGTTAAGGGCCTCTACAACCATCAAATATAGGGTTAGGGAAAGAGGGAAACCTTGGCTAATCAACTTGGACATACCAAATTCCTTAGGTTTATCCTGATTAACATACAAATAGGCTTAAGCATATAAGAATAGGGTGTCCATCATTTGTATAAAAAAATTACCAAAGCATAGAACCTATAACAAGGCCAAAATTAATGACCATTCAATGTGGTCATATGTTTTCTCAAATTCCAACTTGATAAATAATGATTTCAACCCAAGGCATTTGGCCCATTCCATACCCTCCCAAAAAACTACTACATTATCAAAGAAACCTTGAATAATCAACTTGTACATACCAAATTTCTCAGATTTAGCTTGATTAACATACAGATAGGCTTAATCATATGAGAATAGGGTTTCCACCACTTGTATTAAAAAATGACCAAATCCTGGAGCCTATAACAAGGCCAAAATGAATGACCATTCAATGCAGTCATCTATTTTCTCAAATTCCAACTTAATAAATAGTGATTTCAACTAGAGGCATATGGCCCATTCCACACCCTCCTAAACAACTACTTTTTTTTTTTAAATTTGTAACAAGGGTTAGAAAATTCTACAAATCTAGTTGTTGTATCTAGACTACAAACATAAATCAGAATGAAATTTAAAAGCTCCAAATAAAATTTTTCACTCAAAAACCCTTGATATTCAATAGAGAAATAAACAAGTGCAAAAACAAATAAACTACGAGAACAACAAACTTGAGAGAATGAAAAAAAAAAATATTACCTCAATGGAATGTTTTTTCATGCATCTGTGGATGATTCCTTGGAGAGAAATGGGCTCCTGGGCCTCCTCCTTGGGAGGGTTCTTTGTTCTTCCCATATGTATAGTTTCTCTCTTCTCCTTATGGTAGTAAGTAACAATTGTTGCTGCTAGAAATGCTCTTAAGAGACTAGGGTTCTTAATATTTGGTACAAATCCAACAACATTTACCTACAATGGATGGAATGCATGAGAAATGGGGGAGGTCTCTTGGTTTTATAAGAAAATTTTGGATTTTTTTTTTTTTTTTGTTTTTTAAATAATTCCTAGAGGGAAAAGTCATAAAAGGGTTTTTTTGACCTTATAAAGTGAAAATAACCCGAGGAAAAAGGTTCTTTAAGTTATAATAATGAGAAATGGTATTAAAAGTGGTTTTATAGACATAATACCCATACTATGCATGGTGCATTTAGGTACACCTAGCATTTTCGTCTAGGTGATCAATTTTTGGGTGATAACAGATGCCCCCTAATGTATGAGGTTAGGAGCACATTGTATGATCGAAATAAATTATAGTTTTATTTTATCAAGGTATGAGATAGCCAAGGAGAGAGAGAAGTGTTGTGGGAAGAAGAACCCCCCATGCAAGAGGCCGAAGAATACCACCTATCATCAAGAAAGTCACTAGGTGGTGAGTTACATGATCTCAATAGGGATGAAGTGGTCATACCCATACTCGTTGAGATAACTCATGGTAATGATTACAATGGTGTTCCTTCTCATAAAGAGGCTAAATTGGTGATACATCACGAGGTCTCAAATACAATAAGGTGTTATCAAAAGAGGTCCATTGTACACTATAATGAGATAAATAGTCCCATATACATATGCTTGGGTCAAAGGACCATGTCTATATCTTAACTATTGTTGACCTAGGTACATAGGAACCAATGCTCCCACTCAGGGTGAAGGGGGTGGAAACAACCCGAGAAGCCCTACTGAATATGAATGGGGATAAGAAGATCTCAAATGAGCTAACTAAAGGGAAATTCAAACTCAGGGCTATGAGAAAAATGAAATCGAGCCAATCAAATCTCAAGAACTGCATTTGAAGTTGGATCATGGATATATGTATGAATCTCAATAGTGTGGTGATGAGCTGAAGTTGAGAACTTGAGACCCTACCAAGTCTGAGAGTAATGATGACTAGGGAAAATTTTAAGGATGGGAATTTATCTTAAAATGTAGAAACCTTGGCAATTCTTATTAGTCCTTAATATGCAAATTGTAAGATGTTTGACAATATTTTTGTAAAAAYATTCAAATTTATAAGKATTTTATATAGTTTTTATAAAATTTTGGAAACATTTAAGGTTAAATAATTTTATCTTATAGAATTTGGGTGAAATCATTTTTAGAAAAAAAGGAAATTAGCAAATATTTTTTTTGGAAAAAGAATGGAAAATTAGCCCATGGGAGAAATTTATCCCCTAAATTTTTTCCTGATGAAGACTCTCTCAACTTGGTCCAAGGTAACCCAACAAGTGTTGGCAAATGTTTAACAGGTAGCACAAGATTGTCATTGATGGCAAGATTAGAGTATGCAGCGAAGGAAAAACAAGGACAAAGTACACTTCGGAGGAGAAGCGCCAGTGATCGCTGGATCTCATCCTGAATTCCCGATGGCCATCAGATCTGAATGAAGACAAAAGGAGCGCGCGGATATGGAGGATAGATCTCGGGCGTTATATCTGAGCACAGGATCTGACCACCGTTTGATCGAGGAAAACCTGCACGATCTTTAAAAGTGCAAGGAGTAGAGGGCTCACAAATCCTGAAAGCAAGAGGACCATCCATCTCAGGGGGTTATGTGGACCATTGATCTGACTCCCTGTCAGAGTTTCAGGGATCGAGAGTTGGAGATGTCAAAGAATATTGACATCAAGAATCCTGAAATCTCGATGTGTGAAATCCCAACTGAATCTGAACCGTCAGATCAAGATGTGATCTGGACCGTTGATCCGACTCCCTGTCAGAGTTTCAAGGATCGAGAGTTGGAAATGTCAAAGAATATTGACATCAAGAATCCCGAAATCGTGATGTGTGAAATCCTGACTGAATCTAAACCGTCAGATCAAGATGTGATCTAGACCGTCGACCCGACACGTCAGCAAACCTAAGAACACGTGGCACAACCAGGCAATGACAAGTGTCAAGCTAATTCAACACTTCAAGCACATGTAAGTCACGAATCAGAGTGATGTGTGGCAGTATACAACACGTGTCAATCCACGTGTGACATTAGCAGGTTGACTCCACTTCAGAGTTTCGAAAATCGGGAGATGGAGATGACAAGAACTCCTACCACAGGAGTCACAAAATTGTGAAAGTGCCTTATGCATAAGGCTGTGGTCATAGCCCTTGGTCACATCAGCAAGAGATGGATAGATATCAAAGGATAAGGAGGAGCTAAAGGGAACGAGCCTTGGCACACGGTCAGGTAGGGAGGAGAATGATACAAAAGGTGACACGACAGGAATGGGGCCCTTCCTCAATACCCCACCATTCCAGACCCCCCCCCCC
>ML802366.1:82658-102442 GCA_009831015.1 Picea engelmannii
TGGGAGCACAGATTCTGGCCATCCATATTTTCTCGCTACATATCCAATGGTGCAGATGAATGTGAACAAGATCAGAGGGCGATTGTAGCACAACATAGTAGAACTTCCAGAAACCATTGATGACGTCTGCTAGAGAATTCGAAGAGACCTCTGTGTGATCGCTAGAGGAGATGAAGAGTCTCCAAGCTTCGTCTAGTGAAGGAAGACTATTCTTAGAAGGGATTGATATATGGATGAGCGTTGAAGTCTGTAACTAAAACAGAGAAGGTGAGCTTGACTATCACAGAGAAGAGGAAGAGTCTCAAACTGCCAGAGAGGCTGAGGAATCTCAGTACAACATACAGTGATGTTGAACGCATGGGAAAACCCCCAGAGAAGTTGAAGAGTCACGACGATGATCACGCAGAGCACTTGAGATGTGGAGGATATTGGCACGATATGAGCATGCAGAGGAATGGCAAATATTGCATGCACAAGATGCACAAAAGCTATATATACACGGTACAGAGAAGAGAAGCGTTTTGCTATCGCTATTGGAGTTTGTTGTGGTTGTTGTTGGTGAAGGTGATTCATGTGTGAAGAAGGAGGAGAGTGCAGCAGCTGAATAGCACAGAAGAGGAATAGTGCAATGAATGGACATGGAGAAAAGAACATAAAAGGCAGAAGAACAGACAGTGCAAGTGAGGTGTGCAGGAAGACAATGAGGTAGACAGAGTAATGAAATGCAGCAGAACAATGATGAGTCTGGTAAGCCATTTTTGAACATTATATCACTGTAATAAGTTTGAGTAACAAAGAAGTAATATTTTAGGGTGGTTGGGAGGTGCTAGGGAGGACTGTTGTCCTCATAGGTTCAAGTGGGTGCTTGAACAGAGGGAGTTGTAGCTTCCATCTAGTTGCAGCCAGAGAAACTGGGGTGGCAGGGTGGTGCAAGGGAGAACTCTTGTTCTCTGTTATACAGGTTGGTGCTTGTATGATTGGAAGTTGGTGCTTCCATCCAGTTGGTGCTGGAAACACTCAGGGAGTTGGTTCTTCCTTCTAGTTGGTGCTAGAGAAACCAGGGAGTTGGTTCTTCCTTCTAGTGGGTGCTAGAGAAAATAGAGAGTTGGTGCTCTCAGCAAGTTGCAGCTTGCAAAACAGAGGTTGTAGCCTCATTATGAGTTGGTGCTCATGTGTATGATAATGTAAAGAATGTAACTATTACTTATCAATATAAAGAAAAAGATGTTTTTACCCTTTATGGGTTTCCTCAAGAAATATTTGTCTCTATGTATCACATGTGTGTGACTGATGTTGAATGTGCCTTTGTTTATCTCTCTGCATTATTGTGATCATCATTGAGTGCCTTGTAAAGATTTTAAAAGAAGCATAATTGTTTAAGCACGGTAACAACTGATTCACCCCCCCTCTCAGTTGTCCAACAACAAGGAGGTGGATAGGTACTAGGGTACATAGGACTAAACCTTAGAATGAAGGTGTTGATGTTGATAGGGGGGATTCCATTGACACCCAAGAATGAAAGGGGTTCATTACGTCGAGTATCCAAAGTACAACAAATGGAGTTATATCTCTATAATGAAATGTTGATGCCAGAGCATGCGGGGGACTACTTAAATGGAAACCCCCTCCCGAGGTATGATGCATCTTACACATGTTCGGGGAACTGGTACAATCAACTGGAGCACTGAACCATCAAGTGTCTGATTCTCAAGTGGGCGATGATGAACTGAAGTTGAGCACATGAGAATCAACCAATTTAAAGAGAATTGATGACTCTCTCTACTTGGTTCAAGGCACCCACAAATAATGGAGATGAGTCCAAGGTACACAATCATCTAAACTAGACCCCTAGAATACATGTGTTGAATTTGATAGGGGAAGGCTCGATGAAACCAAGGAAGTGATGGATCTTTGAATCCAACACAAGGTAGAAAGTAAGGTGTGACTAATAGAGAATGACACTAAAGGTGGATGGGGAGGAAATGAGAAGTGGACTGAAGACGTCCTTTGTTTAGAGAATAATTGCAAGATTGACCAAGAAGTGACTGAAAGCATTCCATGGGGAATGGTTAGTTAATGGGAAAATGGATTTTCAAGGACATATTATTAAACCACGAGGACAATTGGAGGTTAAACATTGGAAACATGGGATGGGTATGGCTCATGGAGGTGTTGACAAGTTGTAATAGGACTCAATTTGGAACTAAACAAAATCCATGGGACATAAAGGAGACTCATTGCAGATGCTCTGAACAAGTGCAATAGATAGATGCTGCCAAAAATAAAACTAAGTACTATAAAAGCACAAGGCCCTCCTGGTATTTCTGAAGGGGGTGCCAGGAGGAAAGGATACGATATGTAGTACCAAAAGAAGAATACAATATATCTAACCAGTGTTGATAGGCACAATATGCAATCATAATCCCACATGGGGGACACAAAAATGGGGATATATATGGGAAACACGGAGATAAATGCCCCAGAAAATAACAAGGAGATGGTAATGTTGAAGGTGAAAACTAGAAATGGAAGTGATCAAAGGTATGAACATTAATGAAAATTTCCTCGAGGGTGGGTGAATGGTGGATTACTTTTGTACATTGGATCCCATATATCCCCAGAGGACCCCTTGGAAATTTTTTAAGGGCCAATGCACTTATTGGTGTCAATATCTGCATTAGGACCACATATATTGGGCCCAGTATCTATGTTTCCCAACACAAGAATAAGGGGGGTTTCTGCATGGGCCAAAAATGAGGTTTTTTGCCCAAATTTGTCAGGGAGGCCCCTTTTTTAGGGAAAATATGGTAGGGACATAGATTATGATGATTATGATGACAAGATATGACAAAATGTGTTTTTTTATATGTATGGATGAATTTATATTACTTTGGAGAGAGAGGTAGTTTGAGGATATCCGTACATAGGTTCAGGGGAACCAAGAAGTGAGGGGAGCACTTGCTCGCTACAAGTTACTTTGAGAACTCACTGATGAGAGTAGGGGAAGGTATCCTATCACATATAGTAAATTAATAGAATGAAGAGGTAGAGGCCTTCATATTTCAGGGAAAACATATTTGTAACACACTCGACACCCTAATTCTCCTTAGGCTGGTGGGATGCACAAATATTTTCTCTCTTCCTTCTAACTTCTCTTCCAAACAATATCCCTTTTCTCTATTCTGATCTCATAAGTCAAATATTCTCCTCAAGATATTTCCAAGGAATATAAATATTCTCAAATATGATCTCTAGACAGAAATGTATGGCCTCTCGAAGTTCTTTCTCATCCATCCATATGATGATGTCATCATTCCTACATAACGTCTACATGGACTTGTCCGTATAGACACCGACCTGCGTGGTTCAAATGGCATGTCTCTCTTATCCATATTTTCCAAGGATTGTTCTATTCATGCTTTACATAGGGCCATATATCTATATTTCTAAAGTCTCGGATATTTTCCCATCCGACATTCCTCACATTCCTCGATGTCTCAGATATCCATCATCCAAACTTTCCCAAATCTCTGATATATGTCCATATGGGATCCAAAAATTTTCAATAAATATATTTAATATAAATCCCATATCTCTAATATTTGTATGTTCCTAGTTCCATCCACAAGGTTCCCATCATTCGAGATCCAAACTTTTAAAAAAGTCTTATTTAAATGCAAACACAGATTTCTAGATTATCCTTCCACTAGTCAATGTGGGTCTCACCTATCTTCAAATACCATCTGAAAAACTCTAATTCACATTCTTTTGATGATGTGTTCCCAATGACAGAACTCCACCTATCATTCTTACATTGGCTACGAGATGAATGGGTGCCATCCTCGTACTCTCAAGCCTCTGAGGTACAACTTGCACATCTGCTACATCATACAAATACAATTCACACTAATCAACGATCCTGATTGCTAGTGGGTTTTAAAGCTACATGAACTTTATTGATGTCACATGATTTTGAACAGATTTGATGACTCTTTTTGGTCCAAATTTCCAGTCCAGATCTCAGCGGGTCCCAAAGCTGCATGATCTTTAACAAGATCATTTGATCGCGATAGATTTGATTGATCCAGATTATTTTCGGCACGAAATGAGAGTGGAGATATAATAAATAAATGTACAGAGATATATCGGATATCCAATAATATAACAGAGATATAGTAGAGATATAATAATAAACACATAGATACAATAATACACAATTTCTATTAATGAGCAAAATGTACAGATCTGTAAAATATAGAGTGAATGAACTCGCTAGAATGGTGGCAACTCATCGCTGAGAAGAGATGTGATGGCTATGCTCATTTGCAAGAAGATGATTATTAAAATTAGGCTCAAAAGGCCTTTTTAACATAAAGAAAATCCCAAACCCTAACCCTAGAAGATGAAAAGCCAACAATTTTGTGGACCTCATTTTGGGTAGTTTGGTGTATCAACTTCTTGGGGGCGTAACTTTGGAATACAATCTTCGTTTGGGGCGCATGATATCTCGTTGGAAAGGTATCGATGAGGAGATTCATTTTGGGGATCAATCAAAGCCATTGGATATCATTTAAGTTTTATATCATGAAAAACCTTCATTTAGACCCTCAAAATGGCCCTAGAATTTTAGGAACCGAAAAACTGCTAAAAATAGTAAATTGTCAGAAAATTGTTTTAAGCAAGTTGGAATAGGTGGGTGGACACCAATATCCACCTAGATCATTGATGGATGAGATCAATTCAATCCAATGGTCTAGATCAATAGTGGTCTCAAAAGGAGCTCGATTGTTAACCTTCCCTCTCTGTTTCGACTTCACCATGGGAGGACACTTGTCCTCTCCACTTGACACCTCCTCATTAGACTCATATTCTTGTGTAAATTATGGTTTCATCATATGTGGAACCCATGTTGGGGAAACATGTCCATCCACCTCACATCTTCCCTTTTTCCTCAAGGTCAAGATTCCATCGTGTCGAGGTTCCACATCCAACAATTCGACATCCAACATTTTAATAAATGCTCTTTTTTAAGAAATCCTAGATTTCAGGATGGTCCAGGTTCCATTGAATCATTCCACCATTTGTCATTCAAATTTTCTATAAAATCCCCTTTTTGAGATTTCTAATATTTTCAAATTTTTAGATGGTCTGAATTCCATCTCCCAATTCCACAATTTGGATTTCATCCCTTGACCTTCCACTATGGCTCCATGGATGGAATTTGCTGACATGGCATTTAACACAATTACTAGCATGGAATCTATGCGACATGTTGACATGGGATCTGGAATCCTTCCTTTTCAACAAAATCCATTTTCAAGAACTTCTGGATTCTGAGATTTTTGGATGGTCTTGGTTCCACCTCCTGATTCCGACCATCCATCCCCTTCCATAAAACATGCCACCATGGAATTTTGATATATCTTTCTTGTTTATGTGTCTCATGACATGTCATGTTGACTTAACACTTCTAAACCTTGTCCCAACATGTTGTCTGAATATTTGGCATGCTAACGTGGCATTTGACATCCTTCATCTAGATTTGACAGTCGAGGTTCCACTTCATGGTTCCATATTCCGACCTCTGTTTTGAGACCTATCACCATTTTTATGGGACTGATCGGTAAATGTAGACATAAAAAGATCTCCCTAGATTCACTTAGATCTAGAGAAAAATAGAACATAATATGACGCTTTCCCTAATCTCTAACCACTGAGTTTACTATTTAACAAGATATGGGCAACATACCATTTAAATATCGCTTCCTCTTGTCATTGTCATCCTAGCTCCACCCCAGTGCTCTTGTGATATTGAATCTACAAGGGAACACAATCCAACCAAAGTGAAAGCAATATAATATAATCAACAAGAACCTATGTATGTGATCAAGGAATCATACAATAAAACAAAGCAAGTTTTATGGGAAAGAAACATATCACTCTATCATATTAAAATGAAAGTGGAGATTACAACCAAATCCTTGATGTCGCAATGTTCCCTCTCGATGACCCTTTTCTCAACACACGCACTTGCTCCAAACTTGAATGAAGAATATCCACGATGACTTGATGAACTGAAATGAAGCTCTCAAGTATGGACTGAAGTAGAATTCCTCATCCAATTCTTAGCCTATTCAACATTAATCTTGCTTGAATCAACATTCATTAAACTTATCCCTTTTCCATTAGAGATCCCTCTTTATATAATGTGAGGGAGAGATGGTTGAGGAAATTAGGATGATCCCACCAAATCAAAGAAGCGAGTAAGATCCCAACCATTTGGAGGCCACCTCATCTTTTAGAAGATCCCCTTCTAGAACATTCATGAAACTTGACCTTTTATCATCTTTTCCACATCGTCACACCCTATCTATATAGCATCCCATAGACACGTCAAAACCCAACTTGAGAGAAGAGGGAAATGATCAGGCATCGCCGCACCCTGTGTAAAGTGCAGCATGCAACAACCTTCCTTAATAGAGTTTTTGAGAAGAGAAATCCAGTTACTTTCCTCATGGAGAAAGGATCTTTTTATCTTTTTATGGGAACATGAACACATGTTATCAGTGGATCACCGGGGTGACCAAAATAATGTGTAACAAAATTCCCCCCCAAAGTATGAAGCTGGAACTCGTGACAGACGAAATACTTTGTAGAATGTGTGTGTCGGAAACAAGGAGTGCACTGATCAGGAACCTGCAAACAGTCAAGCATCAACATAATAATATACCATTGTATGAGGTAGACATTCCCATACTCAGATTACAAAATGTCAGATGAGTCATGCCCACTAAATATACACTATGGATCCATGTCAATGTGAATCGTCATATCCACGAGACATACAAAGTGGATCTATGTGTCGATACAAATCATGAATGATCCATCACAACCTGGACCAGAATGATGTGATCCAGGGTCTTCATTTCCATCATGCCTAAGTACGAATCTAGCCATGTGATTACAGGTGTTGAAGTCGAACATGGTAGAAACCACTTGATTACCGATCAATGATGAGAACCATTAACAAGTATGAGGGAAAACACCATTGATGTCAATGAATCCCAAGGTACTCTATTACAATCCAATGAATGTGAATAAATGAGTTGAAGTTGAACACTCGATATAATCTCCTAATCAGGGGTCAATGATGTGAACCCACTGTTGGAAGTGAAGAATCCTGCCATTGAGGCATGCATACTCTAAGGTACTAAATGATTTCTAAATCCTATTCCTAGATAATGAGTTGAAGTTGACAGGAAAAGACTCGTCACATGAGGGCCTTAATGTATCCCTCATCAATGACACGAAATAAGTAACAAATTTGAAGTAGATTAGAGTCTGAAGTGATTTGAAACTGACTCAGGAAAGGCTGACATGGTAGAAAATTTATATCTGCAGATGGCCGACACGATAGAAGGCTTGTTTAGGTTGGACTTCTCTTGAACATATGAACGCCACGACAATAGTCTTGGAAGCATTGACTCAAGGAGGACCCAACATATGAACATGAATATGGTCAAATGAGAGACAAATGGATTTCCCAACCTGGATACAATGATGAAGGGGGGTGTCATGTTCAAGAGAGACTATTACTACCACTAACACAGATACATAGACACTTTTCTTTCCCAATTTCCCCCCACCATTTCTGGCGAGTACCTCTATATTTTTACGCAATATTGAGGAGGATAACATATGCTTTTTGATGTAATCTCATCCTTCAGACTAGTCCCTTGGAGTATGTTTAACGAACCCTAAGAAGGATTGGTTCGGTCCCATATGGGTCTTTCGATGTTTGTTTAATGAGTCCAAAGAAAGAAAACTCATGGGTTTTTCATGTTTAGAGAGTCTAAAAAACACTTAAAGATAACTCCACAAGATCATTTTTCATAATTTAATCTAATGAGACCGAAAAAGTGATAACCTACTACTCATTAGATGTTATCTTCAAATAATTTTACGATCATTAAAAGAACAAGGTCGCTCAACAATATTTTCATTTTTATGGAGCGTGAAAAGAGATTAAAGGATACTCCATAGGTTTCGTTTTTTGTCTCACCATTACTAGTCTGAAAAAGAAATAAAAGTATACTCGGTTACATTCTCATTGATTTATGAGAACGAGAAATAAAAAAAACTAAGCTCAAAGTTTTTCCTGAAAAACCCTAAAAGGATCTGTACATGTGTACAAATGCATCGAAAACAAACCAAAAAATGAATCCTTGTTTCACCGGTTCACTTCTAGACTTTTTATCTACAAAAATCAAACACTTGCAAAGTTGTTAGGGCTTTAGAGTTTAGGTGAAACATATAAAATAATATAAAATATAAATGAAAAGGTGAAAAGATCAATAAAAATGGGAAAAACTTCATTTCACTGTTTCATTTGTTATTTCACCCAAACTTTGTTCCAAACCCCCCTTTAACCTCGATTTTCAACTGTGGATTGCGGAGGGTATGGCTGATAATTTGATGAATGGTCTCCGTAGAACAGGCAATTTTCATCTATTTCAACTTTCTATGGATCAAAATTTGGTTTTCATTGGTTAGAAATAGACTTTTGAGTTAATTTTTTGAGGGTACCTATGCATGAAGGTTGTCGCGGGCGCCTTATATCGATCCCTACCATGATCTAGGGTCATCGTTGGAGGCCTTAAAGCTAGCCTGCGATGACTCCTCACTCAGCAGATTCCCTGTCCTACGACATGCGCAACCAAAATGTTTTTAAAGATGAAAATGCCAATAAAAATTAATCCAGGAAAGAAGATAATGATGTTAATCTCTCTTTATCATTCCATTGCATGTTTTCCATAGTAAAAATGTTGGAATGGCATGAGAGAGAGAACAAGGAGGAATACTACTTTGTCAGGAATGACACAAGAATGGTAATGTCCCTCCAACAATGTGGATTGTTGAAATTATTTAAGATTCAGGATATGAGGGCCCAACTCAGATTACGCAAATACCTAGTTCACATGTGGGATGTGAACAAACAAGCGTTTCATGTGGGTGCTCACATTCTTACAATAGATATCGAGGATATCTATTTCTTGACCAAGATATATCGTCGTGGGTCCCTAGTAACACTTACAGGTAGAAGGGGTGGAGGTGAGCCTATGAACCATTATATCAGTGCACATTGTGTTCCAGGTACTTAAAATCATAGCGGTAAAGTTTCTATAAGATATGTCCGAGACTTGCCTCTATGGACCATCCTCTATACCATCACATGCATGGTAGGGAGTGCATCTCCCCATATGGCTATTCAAAGCTATTTTCAGTATGTGTTGGAGTGTATGGTACCCCGAGTTTTCAACTAGTGTGAAGGGGTTCTCAAAAGTATGAAAAAACAACTAACCAAGTGCATGAGTGGTGAGCTGAAACAATTTGGATATAGGTCGATTTTGGTGTCCTTCTTCCTAGAGAGGGCCCCAGTTTTGCACTTACAGGTAGAGTGGGGTATACCTGCCCCAGAGGATCCGAGAATGAAGAGGTGGGTCGACCTCATGGCATGACATGCATCTGGTCCCATTGTTAGATATAACAATGTCTTCTTCAACTAGTTGAGAATTCAGATTCTCATGGTCGATGACTATACATATGTCATATTAGAATTCCATGGAGATCCGAACCTCTCTCTTCCTGAGGGTTCCCAATGGGGGGACATAGGTAAGAAGGAATTTTTTTTTATATGATTCTTTTGTGGTTTTTAATGATATGAAATGCTTTTTAGGTTGTTTATCTGATGACTAATCAAATGCTCTTTGATGATGTAGATGTGGGACCTTATCGTCCTCCCAGTTCATACCCTATCCATAGGCAAGGGGATAAAGAAGATGTAGCAGGAGTAGTTGTTGCTGACTTCGAGACCTAGATAAAAATCTATAGGGGCTCACGATGAACATCCTGGACACCTCCATCGACGACATCCCAAGGCATTACCAATGCCATACAGTGGGTGTGTCTGCTTCCATCGGTCAACTGCTCTGTAAAGTAGTACAAGCAGTCACATGTTATAGCGAGCAACATTCTTGATGCTCTATTGTATATGAAGCCATGTGCTTCACATTTTTTATATTTTGGTCTTCGGACAAAAACACTTTTTTTTAAACTTTTATCGTTATATATATATGAGGCTTCTATAGGCTTACTTGTTGTACATACAAAGTGTGATTGGATTTTATAAATTTCTCAAATGTCTGTCTAACACATAATTATCCAAAGCATATGTTAATGTATTTAGACATCTAGGAATGCGTTGATATTCAATGTAATCAAAATGACATTCCAAGAGGCGAATTAGTAAATATACCCTTAACAATGAAGGACTTCGAATGCAGTAAACATTACTCAATTGTAAGACTACTAACTGTGAATTGAGTTGTACAATAAGGTGACAGATTCTAAGTGAAACAATGTCGGTCAATAATTCGATGACAACATTGTATTTCGCAATATTGTTAGTTGCATGACCGAGGAAAACACCATGTAGACTAATCAATTCATTTGTAGGTGCATAGATTTCCCAAGCAACAGATGCTAAGTTTTGAGTGTTGTGACTAGCGCCATCAGCGAAGCCAATGTAGGGTAGAAAAGACACCAACATCTAAAAACCAAGCACAATGCAAGGTAAGTTGCTGAAGGTCGAAACCAAACAACGAAAAAGCACACAAGAGTATGATACACTAAAAATACAATCACTCATGCAAAAACGATTTAAGCATAGTATTTCTTCAAGTAAATATCATTTTTGGGTTCACTTAAAGGGATTTTATCATAATCAACCAGCTCATAAGATCCCTTCTTCAATACTCGTTTGACAATGTAAGGACCCTGCCACATGGGCTCGAATTTACTGGCCCCTAGAAAATCATGATCTTGCTCGTAAAGAAGAACTAGTTCACCTTCAGAAAAAACATGTGACTTGACATGCTTGTCATATTGGGATTTAACACATTTCTTATGAGTTTCAATAACTAAGGCAGCATCACGACAGGTTTCGTCTAGTTTCATCAAATACAAAAAACATTCCTCTTCAACAAAGGTGTTAGGGAGAAGTTCAACGACTAGTTTCAAAGATGATATTTCACATTCAATGGAAAAAATAGATTTGATACCATAAACTAACTGGAACAGTGTGAATCCCGTGGCAGACTTAACGGATGTCCGATAGGCCCATAATGTTGAGAACAACATTATGTGCCAACTTGTCTTATGAATTCCTATCATACGTCGAAGAATGGTAGTGATAACTTTTTTGATTGCTTCAACCTGGACATTGGCCTGTGGGTAATAGAGGGTTGAGTTTTCATGGTGAAGACCCAACTTTTCAGTAAGTTCAGACATCATAAAATTCTGAAAATGACTACCGTGATCAGTAACGATGGCTTGAGGGACACCAAACCTAGTAATGCTATGATTGAATATGAATAATGCTACAGTTTTCACGGTGTTATCAAATGTAGACATTGCCTCAGCCCATTTAGTGAAATAATCCATAGCTATAATGATGTATCCATGCCCCCCGACTAAGTGAGGGTTACATGTCATGAAGTCAATGCCCCATTTGGAAAATGGACCAACAGAAACTATAGGATGTAAGGGAGCATGATGAGATCTTATCTTGTTATTATAAGTTTGGCAAGCATGGCATTTCTAGATGGTAATAATGCAATCCTTAAACAGTGAAGGCTAGAAATAACCCGCTCGTAAGATCTTTTGGGCAATGGAATACCCAGATATATGACCACCACATGATCCCGAGTGATAGTCATTCAAATCTTTCTCAGCTTCATCATAGGTGAGACATCGTCGAAATATAGAATCAATACCATGGTGGTAAAGGGTATCACCAAGGATGATGTATTAAAGGGTTTGATACTGTATACAACAACGATTTGTACTAGATAGATCAGGCTGGAAAGTTTGAGTCTGGAGATAGATAATGATATATCCATACCATACATCATCAGGACTGATCAGAAAAAGGGATTGGTTGGGTAAGGAATCCTCTACCACATTTTTTGTTTCAGTTGAGGGAAGGTCGCATATCAATTCAGCAAAAACCAAATATTTCTTTGACTTAGTGTGTTCAAACTCCAAGTCAAACTCCTGGAGAATCACTATTCATTTGGAGTAATTTCCCCCAAGCAATTGTCGAGTAAGGATATGTTGCATGGGGCTGCAATCACAAATAAGGATGGTTCTTCATAATAAGATATAATTACGAAAATGTTGAACAACGCGAATAGCTACTAAGGCCAGTTTCTCCACATGTAGGTATTTGGTCTCGGTAGTCGTAAGACTCCGAATAAAATAGTATATTACATGTTCTTCATGTGAATCATCCTCTTAGACTAATACAATAGCAATGGTAGAGTCCAAAGTAGCTAAGTAGAGGAAGTAATCTCGGCTATAGTTAGGGGGAAACAGTAATGGTGTACGAGTTAAGGCAAGTTTCAAAGCTTCAAAGGCTTTGTTTGCAGTATCGTCCCATACAAATTCATAACCTTTCTTGAGTACTCAAGTGAATCCTTTCGTCAGTTCAACGTAATTGGGGCTAAATCAACGTAAAAAAATTTCCTTCCCTTGGAAACATTGGAGTTGGCGTAGTGTGGAAGGAGGAGGTAGATTAAGAATAGCCTCAACCTTCAAAGAGTCTACTCGAATCCTATGTATCGATACAATAAAACCAAGAAGTCAACCAAACTCCACTCAAAAAACACATTTGTGTGGGTTCAAACGGATACGATAATAATGACAACG
The DNA here is from genome assembly GCA_009831015.1 of Picea engelmannii. Lineage (NCBI taxonomy): Eukaryota > Viridiplantae > Streptophyta > Pinopsida > Pinales > Pinaceae > Picea > Picea engelmannii. The sequence continues at coordinate 95,427 of ML802366.1, forward strand.
TAAGAAAATGGCCCTTAAATGTGTCAGTTGATCATGGCAATGCATGGAATACGTCGGGAGATCGTCAAGATAGGGCTGCACAATGTGCTTAATATCATGGAAAGCGTAACACATAGCACGCTAAAAGGTCGCACTAGTGTTCTTGAGACTAGAGGGTAATTTCTGGTAGGCAAAGGTTCCCCAAGGGAAAATAAAAGCAGTCCTGTGTTAATCCGCTTGTAAAATATTAATTTGATTATAGCCAGAGAAACCGTCCATCAAGAGGGATATTTCACTCCCGACATAGTTGTCAATGATCTGGTCAACAAAAGGGGTCGGGTAATTATCTTTAGGAAAAGACTTATTTATGTCCCTATAATATACACAAACATGGATGGTACCTTGTATCTTATTTACCGGAACAATATTGGATACCCAATCAGTCAAAGCCATAGAATAGACAAAGCCAACTTTAAGAAGTTTTTCAACCTCAATCTTGGTAGCAACAGCTTTGTATGGATGTACTGTGCGAAGTCTCTGCCGAATGGGTTTAGCGTCCGAATATGTCTTAATTTCATGCACAATTATTTCAGGATCAATACCTGGCATTTATTCATAACTCTAGGCAAAAACTTCACGAAATTCTTGGAAAAGGGATTTATACGTGCGGACCTCATCAATAGAACATGAGGCACCGATATGAACATTTTCTACGACTCTGGGTTTAATCGATATGTCAATACGAACGATAGGTGAAATGTTACTCAAGTTCCTTTCATACAAAACATCATGTGTTGACTCAGGAATGAAAGAAATAACAACAACAGTCAACAAGTCGAAATTTGTTGGTAGCTCTCTATGGTATCACGTTCTAGGAAGAGGATAGAACAATGATGTCCATCATCCCATGGAGTGGCTTCCATAGACATGACTGACATGATCATCTCATCATTAGGAAAGATTACGTGAAATGGATCAGGAGATGAATCACAGAGAGAAGGAGGAGAAGGAGTTGCCGATTAAATAGCTTGATAAGAAAATTCAACTGGGATTAAAGAAATTTTATCACCGTAATGAAGAAAATCACCAGGTTTAGGCACTATCCATGGGTCATATGACTCAAGGGTTTCATGAACATTGGTGGAGATCATATTAATCGAAGCAAAAAAAGGAGAAGGAATATTGGGTGGTGGGATTGAAAATGTACCCATCAAAGTTGAATCTTTAAAAAGACCCACACTAACAATCTCGTAACCGGGAGGTTTTTTCGAGATAAAATGCACGTTGCTAGTATGGGAGTCGAAATTAAAGAAGTTCAGTTGGTTGACAGTAACCACCTTTCCTTGGTGCGGTAAATATATCAAACAAAAAATGGTAGACACAATTGCGCGCATGGAATCGATCCAGCTACAGCCAAGCAAAAGATTATAATTGAGAGCTGCATCGAAGACCTCAACTTCTACATTGATTGATTTAGCTTCTAATGTAATAGACAAAGAAGGAAGAACACCATAAGGTTTAAAATCTATACCATTGAAGGCCTTAAGTGTATTGAGAGATTCAGTGAGGGCAGGAGAGCCAATAGCTTTCCAACAAGTAACATACATAACGCAAGTTGATGCTCCTTCATCAATGACGGTTCTATAGATATTCTTGTTTTCAACAACAACTTGGATCTGAAATGCTAACTGAGGAGGAAGCCTTGGAATGTGATCTTCCAAGTCAAAGATTATCAAATTAGTATCTGTAGGATCAATTCCACCAATGGCCTTTAACAATGCCTTCCGTTGAGTAGGAAAACTTTGAAGGACTTCGAGAGTTGACATCGCAGAGGGTGCTTGCGAAAGATCTTCTACAATAATGTAGTTTTTGGAAGCACGTGCATGGGGATTGAACGCAGACTTTCGAAAAACGCCCTTGGGAGAGGGACAAAGAACTATATTAAGACCCAGTATTTCGAGATGAAGAGGACCGTTTGGAGGTGAAATTGGGAGAGGAGGTTGAACCAACGAAGTTGGTACATCATCAACTTTCTCCTTCGACAAAGAATAATCCTTGGCTCAAGTTGCGACTACAAATTCATTATTTTTAGAGTCACTAGTACACATAAGGACATAAGATGAAGTAGAAGGAGAAGCTTGTTCATGAATGACCAGTTGGGTTTCTTGCTTAGAAGGGAAATATAGTTACAAAACAACAGGTGTAGAAGGATTTCTGATCCCTTGGAGGAACTTAGTAACCTCATCATGTCATGGATAATCTTTCGTGTAATGATCGTCACCAAAAATAAGGAAAGGGTAACGATTTTTACGTTTATCCTTCTCATGAACGGTCTACATGTTGGATTTATCATATTGTGGATTATTATTCTTGTCCTCCTTGTTATTACCCTTCCCTTTCTTTTTATTTTGGTTTTTCCCGGTAGGTGTGGATTGAACTGAATTAACTTTAGCAGTCTTACCAGAGGAAGGAATAGGAGGAGGAGTATTCTATAAATTAGAATTATTGTATTTGGGATTGGTGTGACCAGCATGCACAGACTGGGTCTCATCATGAAAGGTGTCAATCACACCATTAGTAAAATGAGAAGTTGTTGGAGGTGTTGAGGTAGGGTTTGTGGAAGGACGAGGAGCATCAGGGATCAAATCGTAAAGTGTTCTTGTTTGCGAATAAATGAGATATAGATATTGACTAATCGCTTGCTCTTTAGTGACAACACCACCCATGGCGAAATCATGAGCGATAGGTCCAATGAGTGATTTGTTAAACCACTCAGTCAATAGTTGATCAAGAATATGAACTTTGATTAAGCGTCTTCTCCTCCTCCACTCATGGATGTGATTAGAAATATGAGTGGATGAGGATTGTTTAAAAGAACTCAAAATTTTGGTTCTTGTCTCGTATCAAATTGGAAACTGGTAATGTGTGAAAAAGGCCATGGCTAGGGTGTTAAAGTCATTAAAGAATCCTCACGGTAACTTGATTTACCATTTTTCTTCTGAACCCATGAGAGTTCGTTGGAAAATCCCTAGTCTGATGGAGTCATCCATCAAGGAGTTGGATGAACATCATAGGTGGAAAGTCATAAAATGATTATTTGGGTCTTCTCCTTCTCTACCATCAAATTTAGGAATGTCAAAGAATAGTTTGGCCAGTATGATGGGCCAATAAGGATATTGTAGAATAGGATCATTCAAAATCCTAGACAAATAAAGTAAATCCAAAGTGTCTAGAAAGGGAAACTGTCGGTTCACTTGAGGAAACTAGTAGCTCTGAGGGGGAAGTCCCATAGGTATACCAGTAGGAACATAAGCAGTCTGTAGATAATTAGACATTCCTGACAGATTCGGTTGTGGAGGATTTTGAGGTAGATAGCCCATAGGATTGGGTTGATTAGGTATGTTCCCTTGGAAGGGACCATTAGATTGAAAGTTTTGAACCCAAGTGGGATTCAAAGAACTTGGATACTGTTGACCAAGGTTAGAGGGTACAAAAGAATTGACTTGAGGATGTTTCCCCCCAGACGGTTGTAGATTTCCTTGGAAAGGAACATTCCAAGGTTGAGATTGTAAGACAGGTACATTTTGTCCATAAAGTGGGTTATGGAATCCAACCTAAGGTTTACCCCCAAGTTGAGGTTGTCCCCCAATCTGAGGTTCTCCCCCAAATTGAGGTTTCCCCCCAGCTTGAGGTTGACCTCCAAGAGGAATCTGGAAACCATAAGTGACAGAATGATTGGTGCCTCCAATTAGATTAGAACCACTAGGGTCGAGATGATTAGATCTTCTTAACAAAGGTGGAGGAAGAACGTAAGGCCCTCCAGAGAGAACCTGGGTAGGTGTGGGAATGAACTGAGTCGCAACATTGTACCCAGGAGGAACAAAATTCCAAAACCTCTAGATGGAACCTGGGTAGGGATAGCAATGGAAGTATTCAAAGCTTTATACCCAGGGGGAAGTGATGGATTTGGTCTAGGCGAAAGTGGTGTTCCAATAGGAGCTTGATTGATAACCACATTTCCATTAGAAACCCTAGTAGCTTGTGGGACCATAATAGAATGGGCCATCTGGAGAGGAAGAATCAAGTGAGAACCAACCACCAATTGGTCTAGAAATACGGTGACACTAATAGTAGTACTAGTGAAATGGTCTAAAGGTACCGTATAGGTAACAAACATCTCAAGCATTTGTGATGCCATAGGTTGATCAGGGCTCGCTCCTAGGTTGTCGTAAATATCTTGTACTATCAAATGGATGGAACTAGGATTAGAAGTTTCGACAGTATGAGTCGTGGTCCTAAATGATTCACTTTGAAAAAGTGGATCCTCTACTCCAGATCCTGCATTAGGTCCAGTAGGTACTTCGGTATTATCAACAACAACAATTTCTCTAGACGAGTTCATCCGAAGGATATGTGGATCTCGTCTCACACTCAACAACGGGTTTTGGGGATGTTGGAACACCTCTAAGGAATCTGAAACAATTCAAAATCCTTCCAAAGAGTGTGTGCTTCCAACTTCAGAAGCTACTTCGTTGTTGACTACTCCCTTAGGAGAGCCTTCTGGTGAATTAGGAAGAAAAGGGAGGTAACATTCTGGATCTTACTGGGGTAGCCCTTGCATCCTATGTGAATGAAAAAGGCTGATGTTGGCTGAACCAAGTAAAGAACGAAAAAAATCTATGGCCAAATAAAGAAACAAATAGTACTCACTAATAAAATCTAGGAATCAACCAAGAAAACAAACCTTCTTATTTCAAAGTCAATAGTTGGTGATGAAATCCAACGTCGCGAAATCAAGACAAGAAGGGTTTGGGATAAAGTGGGTGGAAAAGTTATGTTGATGACCTACTTAATGGACTTACACCCTGGTGCAAGCTCCCACACATAATCGTGGGTATACCTTCTGTTAGGTTATGAAAAAGGTACAAATATCCTCCTTATTCCCACAATTCATGATACAATCTTTATTGACTTTTCTGTTAATTAGGGATAAATAGGATAGAAAATGATTAATATGTCTTCTAGTGATATTATTGAAGTTATGTTGAATAGATTCTAAAATACGATTGGAATTGTTTGATTCTGTTACAGGATTGGATAAATATTGTCAAAACCAAAATAGCAGAGGAGATCTTGAAGATGCATGAGCTATTGGAGGTTAAGGACTTTTGGTGCAAAGTAGTTTTAAAGATGATTTTATTTTCTATATTGTAACTTTATAATAGTAAAGCAATCCCGAGGATCTTCCAATCCTCGAGATGGATTGATTTACTCAGATTATTTTATATATAGAGGATAATAGATCCTAAAAGACAATCTAAGAATTGCGTTCAAGTATTCAGACTCATAATTACTCTATGCAAGCAGTTTTTTTGAATGATGTACCAGTTATGAAGTTAATAAAAGCTTTGATCATTTTCACCATTTCTACATACAGAGTTTCTAGTAGCAGTGCTTCTAAGGACCAAGGGCCCAATCTAAAGGAGCTACTGTTTTAGCTGTAATTGCATCAGTCTGATTTATGTTTTGCGATTCAATTCTCTTTCACAATAGTTAAGATGAATGCATAAGTGTGTTAATGATTTCACACTATTTTGCATACAGAATATAGACATTTCTTTTGAGTGTTAATGATTGTTGATTCCAACTTCCATTACTGTAGTTTGTTGCTTGATAGTTCCTCACATTTTCATATGCATTGTTCCTTTTACTTAGATTCACATTTGTTGTTCCTTTCAAATAGATTATAGTTGTCGTTCCTTTCAGTTAAAGTTACAATTGTTGTTCCTTTTCGTTCAATTCTATTTGTTGTCCCTTTTGATTAGATTACAATTGTTGTTTCTTTCCATTAGATTAATTCGCTATTTCCTTTCCAGCAATTCGATTCATAGTTAATAGTTAATTATGCAAGTCTTTTACTTAGATTCAATTGTTGCTTCTTAGTTAAATGTATTCAGCAGATTAGCTAGTTCCTTTTCATTCACAGCATGTTAGTAATTAGATTTCAATTTTGTTAAATAAGATATTAGTCTTAAAATCTTTAAATGAACATTTGAGGAACTTGATTGTGGATAAACTTAGGTTTTCTTTAGCTACACGATTTTATCCTCTACAAGCTATCTGCATAGACTTTGCTAATGTTCTTGAGATAAAAGATGAATCCTCAGGTTGATAAATTAATGTTAAACTAAGACTAGTTTTAGGACATATTTAGAGCCCAACACTCTCCAAGGAGCCCGAGTGAGTTTGTCTAATGTTGATTCCAGGTAGCGTGAATACTTTCCCCTCCATAGTCAACTCGTGTAACGACCCTAGAGAGATAGGCTACTAAGGTTACCGACTACAACAATGATGTCTGTGGAAACAATGTCGACAATCTAATCTACACACAAAGGCAGAGTATCTAGCTTGAAATCAACTTGAGAGGCTCCCACACATAATCGTTAATATACTTTCAAGTGACCCCCAATAATACGCGCAATCTCTACACCAAGACCAACAAAGCAGGGTGAGTAAATCTGTTAGTCTTAATGTGACCTTAGGTTTGACCCTTGTGTGAGAAGGGCTTCCTAGGATAAAATGTAGTAATTGGATTTGAACTCTCCCTATCACAAGATACTATTGTGTGTTTTGATGCTTTGGAGAGTGTGCCTTACAACCTATTCCAAAGCACTATCCTAGCTAATGTTGGTGAAAAATATCCCTAGAAAATAAAAGTTACTAATAAATTTTAAATTCACGTTGTGTTTTAGAAGTTGTTGTTTACTCAAAAGGGAGATGGACATGAAACTGATGAACTTGTGACCTTGACCCATTAAAATACAAAAGAGATAAATGTTCAATTTTTCAATTCAATGAACTCTAATTACAGTAGGAAGAAGGCATTCTTTTGACGTACAAAAAGCTACGAATTGCAATTTCTTAATTTCGAATGAAGACAATTCCAAATAATCATGAACTACAAAGTTTTCCAATTCTTCTCTTTAACAAATATTTTGAATGTAAAAATTTCCTTATGAGAGATTACTAAAAAGAAT
>ML802366.1:127205-139375 GCA_009831015.1 Picea engelmannii
GGGTTCATGATCTACTCTTCTATAGTTTCCTTCATATTGATTGAAGCTTCTTTGATTCCTAAAGGTAGGAGGTCTTCTTGGATATTCATCTCTTTTGTAATCATTCCTTCTTTCTGGTATCCTGGTCCACTTCTCATCAACTGACTGTGTAGCTCTTTCTTCAACCTTCTTCTTGGTATTTGCATCTTCTTTGTATGAAGTTGCACCCATGCATCTAAGATGTGTTAAGTCTTTTGGCACTTGAGAGTTTCTTAATCTCTTCCTCAATGAGACAACTTCTTGTTCAAGTTTCTCACAATCTTCTTCTTTCTTCATCATTTGGACATTCCTTACTTCTCCTATTCTTCTTTCTTCTTCGAGTAGATTTTTCAAGGAAATTTTTTCTTCTCTTAGTTTCTCAAAGTATTATAATTGTTTCTTCAATATTACAACTGTATTTTCACAACTACCCAATTCACTTCTTAGTTTTCCATACGTGTCTTTGAGCTTGCTATTTTCAATCTCAGCATGCTTCAATTTTTTAAGATTCTCATCTTCTTGTTGAATAATTTTTTCTTCATGATTTTCTTCTTCTTCATTGGAATTTTCTTCTTCAATTTCATCTCTTTCAATCCTTGGATGAAGACATTCAAATTCAACATGTCCTACTCCTTCACAATTAAAGCAAAAGAACTGACCTCTATTTGCTTCTTTGAAATCTGAGATGTTGTAATTTTCTTCTTCTTCTTCTTCTTCTTTTGCTTCTTCCCTTGCATAAAGGTCTTGTAGCTTGTCCCATAGCTCTTTTGATGATGCACATGATCCCACCTTGGATTTCACTGAATCTGTCAATCCATCTAGGATGGTATCTATTGCCAATTTGTTGTTCCTTTTTGCTTTCTTCTGAGTTGTAGTCTTTGGTTTCTTCAAAGCATTGTATCCTGAAGCAACTGAGAACCAAAAATCTGCCCCAAGATCTTTCAAGTAATCTTCCATTCTATTACTCCAGTATTCAAAGTTGCTTCCATCAAATGGTGGAATCCCATTTGAAATTTTGTCTTATGTTTCTTATTAGAATCTTCCTTCCAGTGGTTAAACCATACTGAAGGTAACCCACTCTGATACCATTTGTTGATACTGAGAGGGGGGTGAATCAGTATCAAGTATAATTTAAAAACCTTTTCAAACTATACTTAAACCATTCAATTATATCCAATTAGAAATAAACAATAGTATAAGAGTTACATCAGTACACCACAATACACCATGCATAATATATGATAAATAATCAATAGTTATTGTTCAAGGGAAGTAATGACTTCCAAAGGTGGCTACAACTTCCAAATATAAAGGGAGGAATAAACCTCCAAGAGGAAGATAAAATCCTCCAATATCAAGAGAGGGTTGACCTCTCCATCCTTTCCCCTTCCTTCCACCCAAGAATATATGAGAGATAATAAAACTTTACATTAAATCATCACCATCAACCAACCATCACATAGAGCTTGATAATGCTTCCCGAGACTTCTTTAACTTCTATAATTCTTCAATTCATGGAATAATATAATCATGTAGATAATATTACTCAATGTATTCTCTGAAACTCCTCCAAGTTTCATTCCTTGAATCCTCCCCAAAAAGAATTTATAGAGAGAATGGTAGACTTTATTCAATTCTGGTTTATTCAGGAGAGATAACTTGTACAGAATACCCCACACTCAATATTTAACATTAGATTCTAAAAATCACACACAAGAAACTAAAGTCCGTACTCTTTCTAATGAAATTTGTCTCACTTAATTTGGATTCTCTATGAATATGTTATGACTATTTTACTTGGAACACCTTTTATGACTAGCTTCAGGACTGGTCAAAAACCCTATCTTCCACAGAGTGTATTTCCTTAATTATAGCGAATCAAGAGCTGAAACTTTTAAAATAGGTACCTTGATATGTATTCTTAATACCATATCAATTTCACCATCTTAATCATTCTATAAAAAAACGTTATAGAAAAAATGGTAAGATGACCTGTATATAACATACCTTAGAACACATCACCAAAAGACTTCATCCTCCCTTGAAATCCGGCCTTCTTTACTTCTGATTTCCTCTGAAATTAGAATTATGTATAAAAATGAATGTATAATTATATGTATTTATACTATTTATGTTACTTCCTTTTAACATTAGGGACAACCTATCACTTTCTTATTTTGTAATTCTTTTCTTTAATTATCTTCATGGCCTACATGTACTTCCTTCTTCAATTCACTTTGTCATCTTCAAAAATTCATTTCTCCTCAACCATGAGGATCCACGTGACGTGTCACATACCACCAGAAACAACATGATGTATACTATCCATCCATGGGTGTTGTATCTACATGTGCATTATCCTTCATGTCCAAATACCTTTATCAATCTTGCGGTCCAAAACCAATGAATAGGGTTGACATCAATGAAAACAACCAATCTTCCAACATTTATTGCCTTTACCATTATTGCCTCTGCTAAAGAATCTCATCCTGGAGCAATATTCCAACATGTCATGAAAAAATATTAACAATCCATGCATGAAACTCTACCTAAATAAAATAAAAAAGTTGGCTCTATTATTCACCACAAAACACATGAAATTCATCCATTAACACCTTAAAACTTCATCATCAATTGCAACTTGAAAAGGGAGTGGTAGGGATATTGGGAATATGAGGGGTTTATAATGTGCGAAAAATGGTAGCATGGATGGGGAAATATAAATGAATATTGTTCAAGCAAATGTAGAAGTAACAGAGACTGTATCTAAATCCAACCTTCCAAGCGCTAGTCATTAACCAACTTTTATAGTAATCTTTTTTCTTTCCATAAAGAATTTTAAATTCATAGTAACAAAACGGGGAGTGTTTTAATGTATTTGGGAGGATGAGGGGAATATAGTGAGCAAGAAATGGTATAATGAGAGGGAAAATGATTATTTTTCTATTACATGCAATGATATCCCAAAAAATGCCATTGTAATCAATAATTTCCAAAACTTTTCTTTGTTTAGTAAGTCAAATCCAACACACTAATATTTCAAAACCCGAGGAAAGATCCAAGACTATCCATTGTACACTTTTATTTCCTTTATTCGTAATTTTTTTTTTTTATAATAGATTGTCAACAGATATATTCAACACTACTAAAACCAAACCACATCAAGCGGGCTATGGAACACAACATAGTCAACAATTCTTCAACATATGAGGCAGGTGTCACAACTTTCAATGTTTGTTGTGTAATAGACTGTGTTCAGAACCCAATGAACCTGGTGTTATTATTCTAACATCATACATTTAAAAAATTGGCAAAACCCTATGGATACATGATAAATAAGATGTGAATATCCAACCTCTCCAATGTTGGATTAACCACTGATAACAAGCATCGAGCTCAAAGTTTGAAATTGTGACTCATCAATAAAAGAACTGAGGTCTGGGCAAACATGAAGGTGAACACTTCAATGGTTTTTCAAAAAAGAACACTTTAACCATATCTTATCACAACATAATTTTCATAGACCTCTCCATAGACTCCTCATGGTGGCCGCAAGAAAATATGCCCATATATATACAAACAATTGATAGGCAGTTTGAAGGAGCTACAAATATTTCAAGACTGGGTAATGGAATTAATCAAACAGCGATTCTTTTATATCATAGGGGGAAGAAAACTCTCTAATTTTAATGACCAGAGACGAGTGAAACTCGAACAATATTTTCCATAATTATTTTTCTAACAGGAATAGCAACAGAGCAACCACATATTCTAGACGCAATTTCATTCAAACAAAAAGGAAATTTCAACTATGAATCAGCTTGAAAACTTAAATGACAATAGAGAGGAACTCCATTTAAATGCCATTACAAATTTGATACCCACATGCATTAAAATTCGAAAAAAAAAACCAGTATGTAAGCAAATGCAAGAGCCAAAATTATGATTTAATTCTGAGTAGAGCTATATTTCATGGATGGAGCAGTAGGAGCTTTCATACATGTATGTTTAATGCCAGGGAAAACCACAAACATGACTATTTTATCCAAGGCCGAGTAAAATGGAGGCAACACCAACCAAGAAATCAACAAAATGCAAACCAAGTGAGGGTGGCGACCTCAATGTATGGTCAGAGAGACATGTAGTAATTGCACATCATATCTTACATTAAATCTATCAACCATAACCTAGTACGAGCACACTAACACCTTCAGTGCATAATCCACTATAGTTATCAAACAACAATTCAATTCAAAGTCGAGTTTTCCACCTTCCATAAAGTTTTCAAGTTTAATGTGCATGCTTAATACTTAGCACAAAGTATATTGTATGTCCCCCATTTTTTTTCTACAGAAGCATTTACACCCTTCAAAATTAACCAATGTCCATGATAATCACAAGAATTCATAAGTGAAATATTCCATATCCAAATATATCCCATGCTTGGATTTTAAATCAACCGATCAAAATATATGTGCAGTAGAATAAACCAAGATGCTCATTAAAACAACATATTTTCCCTTTGAATTAGATTGCCAATAAACCTATCGTTTTCCCATTTTGCTTGGAAAGCGGTTCCAAATTTTTAAAACTGTAGAGTCATTTCTACAAAAATAGACATGAGTGCAACAAAAGATGAGTCATCCTTCATGATCATTCACATACAGGGTCCCACCTATCTAGTATATTATAAATTATATTTAAATAATAAGACATTGCAACCTATTTGTAGGCAGGGATCAAGTTGCGCTTTTTTGGCATCAACAAACTGGCGACTCCACAGGGAAATCTGTTCTCAAAAAAATTGGGAACTCATAATGTTTTGGTTTTGTGGACCAAGAGAAATAAATGATTGGAAAACAACTGGAAAGAATAGTTATGCAAAAGGGGGAAAAAGATGATTTAAGGAAAATACTGAAATGAGACTTTGGGAATAACTTATGGAAAGTGATACATATGAGGGGGTTTGGTCCTGTATGCATAACATTTGAACAAGGAATAACAAATAGTTCTTATTAAAGTTTCAATGAGAATGCTTCTGATATGCTCTTTGATATTCTCAAGATGGAGGGAAGAAAGGGATAGCCGAAACTGGGAAGAAGACAAATCAACTATCCTACAACAGTATTGAAAGAAAAAACAATCTTAGCGATGTCTGAAAGGAGGAAATCGTGACAACTGTTTATACCTTATTTTTTATTGATCAACAATACTTACAGAATGACATTGTCATGGCAAAACTTATCCAGACTTTATTTATGATAATTATGAAAAACAAAACAACATAAATTAAAAACTCAACAAACCAAAGTAAAAAGAAAAGATTAAGGAAAAAACTATATACATTAGTCATGTTTTCATAAGGGTTAAGGATCAAGTTGGTTCCACATAATGTTTCAAGTGGGAACCATTAGTAGTGTAAGAGAATAATCGCTCTTTCAAATCTTTTAGAAGGTATGAGTTTGTGCCTAGGACAAAAGCGATTTTGAAAGGACCTAGCCATAATTTTTGGAACTTAGAGTGTCTTCCTTTCTTAGCATGGGCTATAATTAAATAATTATTATATATTCTATATGCCTTATAGATTATATAACTATTTTTCCTTCAATAGATTTTTCTCCTTCAACAACTTTTGCTCGTCTGTTAAAATACTTTTTCATGGTCTGCTGCCTTCTTTTTATGTTCTCCAAGGAAAAATTCATTTTTTCTTCCAGGGCTAACAATGCATTTATCCTTTGGGGAACATTAGAATAATTTAATTCTTATATTTGTAACATCAGTCGTAAGGATGCAAGCTCCAACTCAGTAGGCAGAATAGCCTCTTGGCCATATACAAGTTGAAATGGAGTAAAACATGTGCTTGCTTTGGTGGTTGTGTGATCTGCCTAGAGAGCATAAGTGACAAGCATGTGCCACTAGAGAGGTTTGTCTTCTATGATCCTATTTATGATCCTAACCAGATTCTTATTAGTGGAATCTGATTTCCCATTTCCATGAGGGTAATAAGCAGATGAAGTGAAATGTTTGACCCCTAACTTAGCCAAAAAATGAGTCAATTTTGCAAAAATTAAGGTTGGGTCATTGTCTGTAATGATCTCTAATGGAATGTTGAATCTGGAAAATATGTTAGATTCTAAGAAATAAATTTTCTGCTCATCATGTGCGTGTCTAAGAGCAACAACCTTGGTCCACTTGGTAAAGTAATCGGTGGTTATTAAAATAAAGATATGTCATGCAAATGATGGAGAATTGATAGGACCAATAAAGTCTAGGCCCCATTTAGAAAAAGGGAAATTCAGGAGGATAGGTTGTAAAGGCATGGCAGAAAGGTATTCTTTCCCAGCAAATTTTTGGCACTTATCGCAATATTTTGTAAATTTATAAGAATCACGGAATATCGTGGGCCAATAGTAACCATTTCTTATGATTTTAAAAGCAGTAGCCTTAACAGAAAAATGGCCACCAATGTGAATGACAGAAGTTGATGATACATGAATTTCATGTAACGATTTATGTGTTTCTTCATCATTTACACATCAAAGTAACAAATCATCAGCAAACCTCCTAAACAAAAAGTCTCCTAAAATGATATACTTGGAAGCTTCTAGGCAGAGTCTCCTTCTTTGGTGGGGATCCAGCTCATTTGGACACTTTTGATACTACAAATAATACACCATAATTTTATACCAAGGATGTTCGGATATGGCAATATTTTGATTCTCAATATAAAACAAAGTTGAAAGAGGACTATCGTGATCATCAAGTTCTTCACTTGATTCAGGATGCTGAGCTAAGTGAAGAGCTAGGTATCATCCCTTGATTGTTTTTGAAGTCATGATCGTCAAATCATGCTCCTAAATTTTGGCAAGCCAATGTGCAAGTTTTCCTAAAAGATAAGTTTGTGAGGGCAGAAACTTGACAGCAGGAAAAGGGACTCTTACCTCATATATTTTCCTAAAATAAAATGGAATTTTTTTTTCTATATCCTTAACAAGAGAAAAAGCACGTTTCTCAATATAAGAGTACTTGATTTCATCATCTGATAACAACTGGCTCATGTAAGCTGCAGTTTTTTCATTGTTTTGGTCATCACTTTATAAGAGGATAGCATAAAGTTTTCCTCTATGGCATTGGTATATATGATAAAATCTTTCTCAAAATATGGTTTCGCCAAAACCAGTGTGAAACTGATTGTTTTCTTAATCCTAAGGAAAGCATTTTCGACTTCATTTGTCCAAGAAAAAGAATGATCTTGCTTCATAAGATTATGAATTAATTTGACCATGACAACAAAATCAGGAAAAAACCTGCAGACAAAATTAATAATGCCCATGAAAGATTGGACTTATTTCTTGGAAGTGGGGAAAAGAAGGTTTAAAATTGCAGTAATCCTTTCGGGATCGATGCTTATTCCTAAATCAGAAACAATATGACCGAGGATTTTTCCCTTTGTGACACTGAAAATAGATTTGGAAGGATTTAATGAAATGCCAAATTTTCTGCAACACATGAGAACTTTTCTAAGATGACCAAAAGGATCTAACCGGTTCTTTGAATAAATAGTCAAATCATAAATATAAACTTGGATAATTTTACTGCTCAGATCATCAAAACTATTTGCATATCTCTTTGAAAGGTGGCACCTTCATTAGACAAACCAAAAGGCATGTGTTCATAAGAAAATGTGCCCCAACGTGTAGTAAAAGTGGTTTTATACCTATCAGTCCTTTTTAACTTGATTTGGTTATACCCAGAAAGGCCATCAAGTAAGGACATCATTTGTGACCTTGCAACCTATTGTAAAATTATTTCCATATTAGGAAGTGGAAAATGGTCTTTGACACTCGCTCTATTCAACGCGTGAAAATTGACACATAATCTGATATGACCAGTAGTCTTCCAAACATGGACCATATTTGAAACCCACTTGGAATACTTAACTGGAAATATTATATTAGCTTTTAACAACTTTTCCAACTCTTTTCGAATAGTAGCTTCAAGCACAGGGTTAATAGGTATTTGTTTTTGCCTAACTATTTTTACCCTTTCCTTGATAGGAATGGTACGTTGTATGAGAGCGGGATCAAAATCACGAATATCCTTGTACGACCATGCAAAAACATATTGAAATTCATGAATTAGTTCTGTGAATTTTGCCTTTACTTCATCAAAACATTGGGCACCTAGTTTAATGATCTTTGGAGATTCAGGTGTCCCAATATTCAAGAAAATGGTATCACCCACTTTCCTTTTCGACTCCTCTTCCATACGAGTTTCTTTATTTTCTACATCACTCGACGAAAATGAACTTTCGAGAGGAGTCAAGCCTTTAGGGAATTTTTCATCTTCTAGATATGATTTCCTTGGGCTTAAACGATTCATTTTGTATGAAAGCACAAATTCCTTCATCATTCCGGAAAACTTTCCATGATTCTATGTTATCAGGGATGTGAGGACGATATATAGATTGGAATGTACAATCAGTTCCTTGAGGTAAAATCTGTCAGGTAGGAGATGATGCAAACATAGCTAACCTATCAACCATTGAATTAAGTTCCCTCTTAACATGAGTGATGTTAAATGATAAAATAGATTTGAAATGAGCATCCAAACAGCTTGGGTATGGCGTTTAAGAAACTTGTTGCTTGGTGAATAAATCTTACGTACAAGGTTCACCACAAGTTCAGAATCACCAAAAACTATAAGGTGGCCACAACCAAGGTTATATGCATTTTTTATTCCTAATAGTAAGGCCTCAAACTCAGTGACATTATTCATGCAACAAAATTCTAAACTACAAGAAATATTGTGGATTTTACCTATAGGATAATATAGAATCATGCCAGCCCCATTACCTTCATTTGAGCATGATCCATCGAAATGTATGTGCCACATGCCATCATCAAAATAAATTGGTTCAATCATAGTGTCACCCTCATCAACAAAGATAGAGTACACCCCCAAATATTATTCGAGATAATTTACATTGGGTTGGGGAATGCTCTTTATATATGGTGAAATTATTCCTTCCCTGAGGACTATAATGTTCTTTCCGTTCCGAGGGACGGAAAAATGTGTTCCATCAAGTGAAAGATATCCTCTCGTTAAGGCTTGCCAGAATATTCCTAAAAGAATTGAATAGTTTCTCATTGGAATATCAATTACTTGGATAATGAGGGTTGTTCTTATCTCAGGGTGTGCGCAGAGAACTAAGGTTACATCCTTGATTTTGCCTATAGTTGATTGCTGCAAACTGTTATAAGAGAGCATGCTTCTAGAATTTTCATTAGTGCACAACAAGCCAAGCTCCTCCATAATAATTTTTGACATTACACTTGGACTAGACCCGCCATCAATTAGGCAACAATGAGCTATTTTATCCATAATTTTTAAAAAAATATAAAAAGGGTTTTTTTTTACAGGGTTCCTAAAATTATTTACACCTATTTTATTTACAGTTGAATCCTCTTCTTTTGACTCTTCAAATAGATTGGCTATGGTAGAATATTTACCTTCCATAAAGTTTTTGAGATGCTTTTGTTGTTCTAGGATGGAAACCATGTCCAAAAGGGTAGCATCAATGTTGATATTATCCAATTGATTAAGGATATTATATTTAGAAGAGGGAAGAGGGGAAGACACTCCTTGATTATCTGAAACTCGAACAACTTGTGTATCAATACTTTGAGAATATGATATTGGGGTGGAAGAAGTACGAGGAAGATCATATTTACCCTTGGCAGTGTAATATTTGTTCCTAGTATTGATTACCATAACATCTTCTGGTTCAACCCATTCTAAAACAACGATTGTGGTATCAAGCCTTTTTCCAAAGAGCTTATCTCTGGCATTTTTCTTAACTTCGCAAGTACTTTCTTCATGATTTTCTTCATAGAAGTTACACCAACTATGGGACATTTGGCTGAAAAGTATTTTCATTAGTATTCCTAGAAGGCCCCAAAAAAGAAGAAGATACCCCAGGGGTAGAGGAAGAGGCATTTTCGTTTCGCTCGTAGGTTATCATCCTATTGTTCATATCTTGCACAAGTTGTAGGAGGGAAGACATATTTGTTTTCTTGACCGAGTCCCCTTTAGGGAGACCCATTCTTTTGAGTTGCACCTCATATTCTAGGCAAGTATGAAGAGTGAAACCAATATTTTCAATAGCCTTTTCTTCGAGTCTATGAGGATAAGGAGAAGGTAGCGCATTATAATAATGCATGAAAGCAGCATGATTTTGAGGGCGGATTAGTTCAGGGATTTGATTGTATAATTTGGTTAAGCAAAGGTGAAAATATTTAATGGTTTCACCATATTTATGGGAAATATTGTTGTATTCCCTTAACTACTCAGTTGGACTCTTGGACTTTCTATAAGTGGACTTGAACAAATAAAGCAATTCTTCCCATGTGGAAAGATTTTTGGGAGGGAGATAAAAAAAATGCGATGCAACTTTCCCTTCGAGGGAGTTGAAAAATAAGCACATGAAAGTGTCATTATCGTTAGCCCCTATGTTATGAAAAGAATTAGATAATGATACTAGGTGTTCATTTGTAGTAACGGTATTATTTCCCGAAAACCTAGGTAAATTTTCTTTGAACTTTGGTAATGGGTGAGTAGTAGGTGTCAAATTTAAGGGAGAAGACTCATGCCATGGGGTGGTTGTAACATCTTCCTTGAATTGGAAAAGCCCATATTTCTTTATAGATTTAGTAGGATTGGTAATGGATTGAATAGGGACTTGATGACTATATATACTACCAATTACTGATGAGGCAGAAGGTTGCAAGGAGGAGGCACCTCCGGTTCCACTACCACTACTTGCAAATGTCATATTGAAAGTTACAGGTATGGGTGATGAATGGTGAACTAGAAGAATCAGATAAATTTTTCCTTAGAGCACTTTCTTGTGTTGATAAAACAATTTTCCTCCTTCCTATTTCAAAAATAGGAGTAGCTTCAGGGGACAATCCTCTTCTCCTTCAAGAGATGCAAGAATTTGAGGACATGAAAAGAAGCACCAGAGAGTTAGGAAAAGGGACGTTACTATTAATTTATGGGTTTCCTTTTCCTAGCTTCTCAACATTCACGAATACTTATATCCCTTTCAATTACTTCCCAAGTGCCTTCAAGTTCGGCGCAATTACTAGCAGTTTCTAAAATAGTATTGAACAAGGTTAAGGAAATGCTAGTTTGGTCATCAAGACCATTTCCAATATTGGGTTGTCTTGTAATAGGTAGCATCATGGAAAAAATCTATCAAGGAGTATTCAAATAAATCAGAAAAACAAAAGATAAACATGAATACAATCAACTAGAGAGATATGGAAGATCTCCCCAGTATGTTCGCCAAATAAATGTTGAGGAAAAGGTATGAAAAACCTTACTCAAGCATTTTCAGATCTTGCCAGGCTAAGGCAAGATAGTTTGGAATGTCACTCGGGTTTATAGCGTTAAAAAAATCACTTAATCCACAGGTATTAATTACAAGGGATCAAGGTTGGTTTTTATATGATGTATGTAACTGTGCAAAGAAAATAAACTAAACAAAAGTTACATGAATGTGTAAAAAAATTACATAAGTATGTACATGGAGATAAAAAGCAAAAGAATGAACCAGATAATTCAAAACACATATGTGAGACTGAAATAATAATCTGATTTTTGTATTTATTTCATTCCGAGATACAAAATTGAGTTCTCTTTCCAAACCCTTGCAAGGGTAAGGACCAAAGTCAGATTTATAAGCCTTCGATGGGAACCATAAGAAAAAATACTCTGACAATAAAAAGAAAATTGAAGCCAAAGATCTGGATCAGCTTGCCACAAAATGCTCTCACTTGACTCTACAAAATATGCTCTATCAGTCATGAAATTCAATTCATAAACAAACAAGAATACACAGACTGCCAAAGATAAATCATACACCCTTAAAACAAGTTACTGAAATATGTGATTCAATTTTTGAATCACGTTCCCTTCAATAAGACCCTTTTGTCATCAAGAGGGTGTTAAGAACCAAGTATCAATATAGCATAGAAAAACCTCAGAAAAAGTACTCAACACCTTGAAAAAGAGATAATTTCAGATAATAAGCCTCTTCGAGGGGGCAACCTCCTTTTACCCCACTTAAATGTTCAAGTACAAGATGA
>ML802366.1:143263-171501 GCA_009831015.1 Picea engelmannii
TTCCATGATCTCCCCTTTTAAACCCTCCATCATCTCTTGTAGTTCATCTTTTGTTACTATATTCTTTTGTAAATCATTTATGTCCCTACGCATTTCTTCACCTTCATCAAGAGTCCAAGTAGGATTTTCTGGAGGCTTATTTGTTGTAGAAGTTCCCTTTTTGGGTGACATGTTGGCCATGTATCACTTTTGAACCTTGATTTGGAGGTGGTTCTGGTAGACAATATTTATTCTGTTGTATATCTTAAGTTTTGGCCCTTCTGGGTATGAAACTTTTTCTTATGTAGTTCTCTGATATTTCTTCTCTGCAATGCCACAGGTCTGATCAAAATTGGATGTGCCAAGTGGAATTTATGGTAACTTCCCCACAACTTGCCGATTTTTGGCCTTTCCAGGAGATCTCACTTGTATAGCGTGCCCCACACAATATGATTGATATAAAATTTTGAAACTTGTACCAGAAATACTACAGACTGTCCAAAATCCAATGAAACTAGTCCCACTCAATTTGGATACTCTAGGAAGAAGTTATGAATTTTTTACCTAGAACACCTTCTTGAGACTAGTCAATAGGACTAGTAAGATACCCTATCTTACACAAGGCGTATATACAAATTTAAGATGACCCATAAGATGAAACTTTTACCACAAATACCTTACTAATTTTTGTAAATATCATCTAGAGTTTAGGTTCTGAAACGTTACAGACAAGTTTTTATAGCGAAAATTCCACAATGACTCAGTTCAGGATGATTCCAGAACCCTATCTTGTACATCATGTATATCCGAAAGTATAAGGCCTCAGGAGATAAATTTTGAACCCAACATACCTTGATCCGTCTACTAAATATCCTCCAATATGTTCCTTCTGAAATGTTGTATAAAAAAAGTTATAGCGAGAATTCCAAGGTGTCTCAGATGTAGCAGCAAAACCCCAAGACCTCGAGTTCTGATACCATATGTTAAGAACCAGATATCAATATAGCATAGAAAAATCTCAGAAAAAGTACTCAATGCCTTGAAAAAGAGATAATTTCAGATAATAAGCCTCTTCCAGGGGGCAGCCTCCTTTTACCCCACTTAAATGTTCAAGTACAAGAGGATTCAAAATGAAAATGTCTCCTTGGTATATATAGGAGACTAGGAAGTATAATTACAACTAATGGCCTAAAGCCAACATAAATAAAATAACATTACTTATATAATATGCCCCAATTAAGGGGTAATGAGCCAATATTAGGGCTTAACAGAGGGTTAATCCTTCTAGTAAACTCAGAATGAATGAAAATTGAAAGTATCTCACTAGTATAGATCAAACCTTATGGATGTAGTTCTTCTTCTATTATCCCTCTCTCATCTCTTCCTTTCATTGAGTTTTTATTCCTTCTCAATAAGTTATGGTAGCTCAACTACCTTTTTTAATCTAAGCCTTATTAGCTTAACTAATTATTTGAGACAAATAATAATAATATATATATAGATAAGGGTCTTAATTAAATAATAACTAAATAGGTGGGACCCGTTGTGAGTCCCAATTATTTATTTTAATAATCATCAAACATTAAATATAAAACTCAATCTTTTGATTCAAATATCCTCCTTGTAACTCTCGTTCTCATAATTATGATCAAATATTTTAAATATCAGAAAAACATAATATGACCATATCCAAAAATAGCACTATATCCATGTTGTCCAAACAAACTGCCTAAATATATGCTTGTTGTCCAAAACATTGTCAATGTAAAAATATTGTCCCTAATAGAAAATAACATAAATCATCATTAAATACAATATTTATTGTGAGAGGCATTTGGCCTCTTCTAATTGTTGTCTCCTTTTGATCTTTCTATGGTAGCCTTAGGCTGAGTGGAACCTTAATGTTGGACTGCATTGATAACATGAGAACAATCATCCTTAAGATGAAGACGTGAAGACACAGATTCAGAGGACTCTTTGGATGATTTGGAGGCAGTGGCCACTCCTTTTCCTTTATCTTGCACAGATTTGGGAACATTAGTTTTCAACCTCTTACTAGCATGAGATGACTACACAGGTGAGACAACATGATCAGCTCGGGAAAATGGATTATTTGGTGGTGGAGGAGGGGGTAATGGCATAATTGATTCAACATCTTATTCTTGACCAAAAATCAACTAAAATATGAAAAGCAATAAAATTCATGAAAGAAATAGGACTACAAAATTTAAAACAGTGGAAATAAAATGACAGAATTTGCAAAAGAAGCTTGAAAGCTATTAAAAAGGAAAGTAGAACTTAAACTACTGTAAAGCAGAAATGAAAAACAGTGGTGAAAATGAAAGCAGAACTAGACTACTAATATAAAGAAAATCTAAACAACGTTAAAATTTTTCAAGTTGGTTCCATGTAGTGTTTTAGGTGAGAACCATTAGTGTTTTAGGAGAATAATCGCTCCTATAAATCTTTTAGAATATAAGATTTAGTATCAAGGACAAAAGTGATCTTGAAAGGACCTAACCTTAAATTTTGAAACTTTGAGACAATTGATAGCCCTTTAAAGTACATGATTAGATCATCAAGATAAACATGAATAATCTTACCGATCAAATCGTGAAAAGTTATTTGCATAGATATTTTAAAAGTGGTACTCATACCAGATAATCCAGAAGGCATATGTTCGTAATTCAATGATCCGGATTATTTTTGGCACGAAATGAGGGCTGAGATATAATAAAGAAATGCACAGAGATATTACAGATATTCAATAATATAATAGAAATGTATCAGAGATGCAACCATAAACACAAATATATAGTAATACATGATTTCTATTAATCAAAGAAATGTACAGAGACTGTAAAAATATAGAGTGAAAGACTCGCTAGAATGGTGGGAGCTTATCTCTGAGAAGAGATGTGACGACTACTCGCATTCGCAAGAAGATGATTATAATGAGGCTTGCAAGGCCCTTTTACAATAGACGGGAATGCCAAAATTCTTAGACATCCAAAAACCTAACCCTAGGAGATGAAGCGGCAAAAGTCATGTGGGCCCTGTTTGGGTAAGTGAGTACATCAACTTCTCGGGGTCATAACTTTTGCATACGATCTCCGTTTTAGGTGTGTGATGGCTCGTTGGAAAGGTATTGTCGAGGAGATTCATTTTGGGGGATCAATCATGCCTTTGGATATAATTGATAACCTCAATCTCGAAAAACCTTCATTTGGACCCTCAAAATGGCCCCGAAAGTTAAAACATGCTAAAAATAGTAAATTGCCAAAATGGCCAGAAAACTATTTTGAGCCATTTGGAAAAGGTGGGTGGCCACCGATATCCATATGGATCAATCCTACCTCCTTATGAATTAATGGTCTCCATTGCATTGAGTTCCCATGGGAGAGGGAAAAGCATTTGTTGAATCTGCATCTTGGTGAGCTACTTGTCTTGCTGGAGAAGTCGCGCTGCTTAGTTTGTGAAAATCTGTCACAAACGTGTGGCTGGAAGGTTTGGACCTTTTTAACCAGTCTAGCTATTTTAGATGACTGTGTGGAGAAGGAATATTCGTGCTTTGCTACAACCTTGTCGACCTGCTTCTGTTGGATAGAAGGTGCTTGGGCTGAAGCTGTGGTGGTTGCAGTATCCTTCTGTTCACCCTTTGAATAGATTGTGGAGAAGATGAATTTTTTAGTATGAGATACTACCTTGCGGCACTGTTTAGGTGGGGCAGTAGTTGGAACTACCTTTGGTATCCTGTAGATATGACCCCTCGGAGTAATAATGACACTATGGGGTCGAGACTCATAGATAGCATGTCATTTCCACATATATGGTTGGCCCAAGAGAACATCACAGACATCTAGTGGGGCAACATCACATAATACCTCATCCTTGAAGGGTTGGATGTCATATGACAATCGACACTATTGGCTGACACGAAGATCTCGTCCTTGTCGAAGCCACCCAATGCTGTATGGTTGCGGGTGTGGTGTTGTCGACAATCCCAACTGTTTGATGACCTCTGCTGAGATGAGGTTCTTCTGGCTTCCCCTATCAACAATAAAATGCAGTGGGGTCCCCTTCACCCACATCTGTGAATGAAAAAGGAACTCCCCCTCTTCTAGATCTGTTGGTTCTTCTGGTTGAATTGATGCGGTCGCGACAATAGCAGTGGGGTCTGCGTCGATGATCTGTCTTTTACCAGTATTTTCAGAATCAGATTCTGAATTAAGGTTCGGCTCCTTGTCTTTGATGTCGGCCACCAATGAATGTTTTGAGTGACATTCGTCGGTGTTGTGCCAGGGGCTTTTGTGGAAATCGCACCATTTTCCGGTGTCCTTCTTTGTCTTCCTGTGACCCTTCTTTTCCTGTGTCTTGGACTGGTTTTTGGAGACTGTTTGTTAGGGTTGTCTTTGTCATACTTTGGTGGTTGTTGCAGATTTACAGACCCAAATTCCCATTTGTTCTAGTTCTTAAATTTCTGCTCAATTTTAATAGCATATCGATAGGCAGCACCGAGTGATGAGATGTCCAAAAAATCCATTTCAGTCTGGATGTATCTGTGTAGAACCCCACGGTATTTCAGAACCAAATGTCGCTCGGAGTCTTTGATACCCAGCTTGGTGCAAAAGGTATGGAAGGTATTGGTGAACTCTGAAACTACTTGGCCCCTCTCTTGCCGCAGTGTGGTCCATCTCATGTATTGGTCTTCATAGTTGCCAACAGGGTAATACTGTTGTTTTACTGCATCCACAAAAAAATCCCAAGTGGGATCGACCCCATATATTCCAGACTCCTCTGTGGAACTTTGCTCCCAGTAAGTTTCCCACCAATGTTTGACATGAGGGAGATCTTTATGGAGTGCAAAGGTGATCTTTTCTTTGTCAAAAAAATTGTGAACAGAGAAATAACCTTCCACCAGAGTTAATCATTTTTCTAGGGCTTCTGCATCTATCTGTCCTTCAAATACGAGAATATCAAAATTAACTTGTACCTTGAAAGGTGAGGTGCCTCCAAAGTGGCCTCTTGATGAAGATGCGCCTGATTCTATCGGCAGGCGTTCAAGGATGTAGGCAAAATTCTCCATCATTTCGTCCCTCTGTCACGTGAGAGCTTGCTCAAGCAACAAATTGATAGGATCGTCTGCTCTGTCATTTTTCTTTTCTTCTGCCATTGAGGGTTTCTTGGGTGTGTGAGAGCGATTGTCTTCAAGAGAGACAATCTTGAGACCCAACTTGCTATACTCGGACCTCGTCGGGGACATGCACTGAAAAACGATCAAGAGCAGCCTGCTCTGATACCACTGATCCGGATTATTTTTGGCACGAAATGAGAGAAAAGATATAATAAAGAAATGCACAGAGATATTGAAAATATTCAATAATATAACAGAAATGTATCAGAGATGCAACCATAAACACAGATATATAGTAATACACAATTTCTATTAATCAGAGAAATGTACAGAGACTGTAAAAATACAGAGTGAAAGACTCGCTAGAATGGTGGCAGCTTATCTCTGAGAAGAGATGTGACGGCTACTCGCATTCGCAAGAAGATGATAACAATGAAGCTTGAAAGGCCCTTTTATAATAGATGGGAATGCCAAAATTCCTAGACATCCAAAAACCTAACCCTAGGAGATGAAGCGCCAAAAGTCATGTGGGCCCCGTTTGGGTAAGTGAGTACATCAACTTCCCGTGGTCGTAACTTTTGCATACGATCCTTGTTTTAGGCGTGTGATAGCTCGTTGGAAAGCTATTGTCGAGGAGATTCATTTTGGGGGCTCAATAATGCCTTTGGATATCATTGAGAACCTCGATCTCAAAAAACCTTCATTTGGACCCTCAAAATGGCCCAGGAAGTTAAAACCTGTTAAAAATAGTAAATTGCCAAAATGGCCAGAAAACTGTTTTGAGCCATTTGGAAAAGGTGGGTGGCCACCGATATCCACCTGGATCATTCAAGGTACCTGTTGATGAGAGAAATTGACCACTCGTCAACTGGAAGAGTGAATCCGGTCCGAGGTTGTCTAAGTAACCCAAGCTGTTTGGATTGACTCACTCTGACGGGTTTAATGGCTCTGTTGGCCAACCTAAAGTCCTAAAGAAAACGGAAAAATAATTGAAAGAAACAAAATAACTCACTAATTACTAATTACTAATATGTACATCTAAATATATATACAATTTATTTAATAATATTTATATGATAGTTCTGTTTACCTAATTAATATATACAAGATATACAAATAATGAGTTTTAATCCGAACTCATAAAAAATCAAATGTATAATGGTTCTTTTGATGAAAATAGATAAAGAAAGAAAAAGTACTATTTGTTTTTTTGTTTGTTTTTAATCTATATGCATTCGTAAGATCATAAATTAAACTATTATTTAAACAGAAAAATGTAAACAGTGAGAATTACACTACATATAATGATTTGGATT
Organism: Picea engelmannii; assembly: GCA_009831015.1. Classification (NCBI taxonomy): domain Eukaryota; kingdom Viridiplantae; phylum Streptophyta; class Pinopsida; order Pinales; family Pinaceae; genus Picea; species Picea engelmannii. The sequence goes on from ML802366.1 coordinate 149,693, forward strand.
ATAGACAAGCAAATAAAAAAAAGAAGAACAGACTAACCTATTAATCACTTGAAGAGTATATCCAATTGTTTGTGTAAATTGTACATCAGTCCATCCACGAGAGAAATCTATTGTGCGTCTTCACACTATTTGGGATAAATGCCAAACTGTATATTGACTGGTGTATTTAATTAATAAACGATAGGAAGCAAAATGATAACTGTGATATAATAGACTGCAAGTGATAACACATGAGATAAATCCAATAGTTACAGCTTGCATTTAAGTAATCAACATGTCTAAGGTAAACCTCATAATATGAATTGAATGATCATTCACTATTTTGATAAAACTGAATCATAAAATCGTGAACTATGAAGAAAAAACTATCTTGACAACAAAATAATCTGTGAAGACGAAAGCTATCAGTAGTCATCCAATTACCAAGATAAACAAATTATAGACAATAAAAACATTCACAGATGACTAAAGCATAAAGTAAATCTTTGTTATGTTCAAATTCGAGTATAAGTAGTTCACAACTAGCCCCAGGCCAAGATGCCCAGATTATAAAAAATAATGGGTTTATAAAGGCCTCAGAAAAGATAATTGTTTCCCCTTTTGAAATCAAATATTAATTACAAGAATAAAAGGGGGATGCAACCACCCAGATCCTACTAAATCCTCCAAAACTAACAAAAGTTCATTTCTGTTCATACAAAATGCATCAAAGATATGACTGGAAGATCTCAAGGATGCCTCGGATCAATTTGTAATCATGGATTCCTGAATATCCTGAAAGAAAAGGAAAATAGAAAGATTTCAGATATATTTTCAACCATTAATTTACACAATTCGAATTAACATAACTGGCTACAGAATCTTGTGATTCTGTAGCTAGTTATTTTAGTAAATGAAATCCAATTTATTGTAAAAACAAAACAACCTAGTTTTAACGAATAATTCTATTTTAAGATAAAGAATCATACCTTCAACTATGAAATCAAATCGTATCAGGCAACCTTGGAATTTACAATGGTTGTTGCAGCCTCAACGTTTTTAAATACGACATTGCATGTTGTCTTGATACGTTTTTCTTTCCCTTGAATAACAGATTCGAGCCTATGGTTTTCACTCATTAAGACATCGATCTGATCCTTTAAAGCCCTAACCCATGACTGTAGGATAGGGATATCAGTATAATATCTATTAATCCATGATAGACAGACTTCACACTTTGACTGTGTGGCGGTTGCATGGGAACAAACAAGATTGTGAATCGGAGCATCTTCCATACGGACAGTAGATTCATTACCCAATTTGACACCAGGAAACTCTGGATTGTTTTTCAAATAGGGAGGTAAATTGTCAACAAAGTTGTAGGTCTGATCAAAGTGTGGCTCGAACGAATGAGGGTCTTCTTCGGTGAGGAACCTATCAATTTTAGAGTCTGAACTCTCATGGACTTCAATCATGCTGATCGAACTCGCATGAAAGTTCAACTTGTTATGAAGCCTCAGGGCTCTCTTGTTCTTAAAATTTATATCAACATTGCTCTTAGATGCCTTCCCTGTAGATTTCTTTAAATTTTTAACACAATCATTAGGATGTATAACCTGCTCACGGGTCTGTTCAATAACCTTTGGATCGATCAATGGTTTGTTGTAGGAAGCTGAGACACGGGCCTAGAAGTAAAAAGCAGACTCCAAGGAACTTCTTCCACTTTTGAATTTTTGAACCACCTTTGACCACTTGCAGGTAGTCCTGTAGCTTGACTCAAGAAATACTTTGTAACCTTAAGTTGGACATCACCCACTTTATCCCTACACCCATCGAAGGAAAAGGCAAATTCCTGGGCAGTTTGTAAATTGAAACCCTGAATTTTTTTAATGAAAACGAGCCAACCAGTTCTCTCCAAATATTCTCTGGAATTGCCATGTAAGTGCAGAGTTTGAATGCCATTAGGTTCAACTCTCATGATAGGATCCATACTAGATGGGATGGTAATCAATCAAACATAGCATGCAGGGAGTGTTTGTGAGAACAAAACAGAGCGATACCCCAAGCCCGAGAAACACCAACAGTGAACGGTGTAAAAACTCATAATGATAAGATGGGTGTTTAATTGAAATGCATGCGGAGAGGTTTTGCAAAGCCCAAGGCCATCCTTGGAAATGATGGTTGACTACAAATCGTATTGCCACCTTTGCATTTAGTACAAGCTAGGATCAAATCATTAAAAATGAAAATAAGTGTGCGCATCGTGGGTTTGATCACAAGGTTTGGGTAAGTTGAAAACCGAAAATCAAAGGCTTAGCAAAAGAAATGTATAGCCAAGAATCAAACAAAGCCATGCCAAAAATCAAATCGTTGAGGTCCTTTTTTTATAGAACCATCAATCTCTAAGCATGCTTGGTGTTCAAGGAATTGAAACAATGAGAATATTTCTTCATGGCAAGGAACAAAGTTTCATTAATAAACTGTAGGAACAATTTGCCTTTAATAAATTTTCAAACATAATGGTAATCACAGTCGCAAGTTTTCATGCTTTCAGTCATGAAAATGAAGCATGAATAAAAAATAGGGAAAAGAGACAACTGTCAACTATCGTTTTGGAAATTGCTCATGAAGAGTGATAAAAATTCATGACCCTAGTTAGGCAGCTATATAGATCGTTTAATTGATATGAAAAGTTAACAATTATGTTGTGTTGCCAACAATGGCGACATGCTGGGAGAAGCAGTTATCTCTGTAATACAAACGAGTTCAGGTTAGAGAAATCTAAAAAACTTCAAATTGAAGAACAAATGAAAGGTTATTTGAACATCTTAAATAATCATGATGCAGTCCAGTTTCAGATATCTTTTGTTTTAAAAGGAATGAAAATTGGTGACAAACTTCTCAAAAGAAAGCCAAGACGTTTAAGTTAATGTCTCCAATACTGTTGATAGGGCCACTACTACCAACAGGTGTTCATATCCTCGACAAGGATGTCAATTAACCCACTTTGACATTTGTATCCTATCTAAGAAATTTCAAATCAGAACGAAGAATTCTTATGGCCAAAACAAGATTTATATCTGAGAATTTTCTTTTACCTGACATCGCTTCATTGCCAGCGGGCCTGTTCAGTACCCCGGTGAAGTTGTCTTGGCATCATGCATGCATTTACCTATTGCCAGAAGACCTGTTCAGTGTCTAGACAGGTTTACAGACACTTCCCACATCTCTCTGAGAGTTTATTCACATTCTGATATAGTTTTTAAAAATATTCAACAAAGCGGGGTGACGCTGAAAATTCCAATTTTTTAACATAACTTAATATGTCATAGGCCTTTAAATTTTTCTTGCTATTCTTTATCAAGATCTGAAAAATAGTTCATTAATAAAACTAATTTTCAAGAACAGGGAGACATCGTTGAGTTTCTCTCTTAAAGAGCAGGGACAACATAAAGAGATTTTTTAAAGATGGTCATGAATACTTTCAAGTGCAAATTGAAACTGAGAAATTGACTTTTAAACAAAATATCATCTTCAACTAGCCTACAAATTCAGAAACAGACAACAATTGATGTTCTGATAGCCTTTGACAGTCATTTATGAGATGAAGTATTGTGTCTTCTTTGTCTGAGCTAGACCGTAGTACAGGCATGTTTGTTTCAAAAAGACCAATAAACAAAAATGAAAACAAAAACAAACCAGCAAGGAAAAACAAACAGCAAGGAAAGAAAAACAGAAAAATATTTACAAAAGGTGCATGGGAGAGTCATCAGGTGAAATACTTTTTGAGAGCTTGGCCATTCACTAGGAAGGTGTCTAGCTGTCCCTCTAAATTCTGCAGGCAAAATGAACTGGGACCTAGTTTTTCAACAATTAAAAATGGTCCCAACCATAGGTTTTGAAACTTAGTATGTTCTCCTTTCCCCTCATGAGGTTTGTCCCACTTAAGGACAAGATCGCCTACTTCAAAATTTCTTTCTAAGGTAGAATTGGAATCAAACCAGTTATTGACAATGAATTGATGTTGATCCAATTTTCGTTTTGCTTGAGCCCTTACTTCCTCTAACTTCAGCTAACTGTTAATCCGACTTTCCAAAGGAGGACAGTCTTCTTCTTGCACCTTATCTGATAACTGCAGAGATGGAAGAAGGACATGTGGTGGAAGAATCGCTTCCCTGCTGTAAACGAGAAGAAAGGGGGAATTACCAACAACAGTTTTAGGAGTTACCCTATCAGCCCAGATTGCATTAAATAGTGCATTATGCTAGTTTTTATGATTTTTGGAGACTGTTCTCTTGATGATCTTGATCAGGTTTTTATTAGTTGATTCAGCCAAACCATTTCCTTGGGGGTAATAGTTGGCAAAATAATTTAATTTTATTCCTTTTTTCTAAAGCGAAATCACTCATTTCGAGAGACGAAAAATAGGAAGCATTGTCAAATACTAGGCATTCAGGAATACTGAAACGAGTGATAATATTTGAATTCAGGAAAGATATTACCTGGTTGGTGTTTACCACTTTTAATGGTATAGCCTTGGACCATCTAGTGAAATAATATGTGGCTGTTATGATGTATTTATGTTGCTGCGTGGAGGTGGGGTTGATTGGGCCTATAATATCAAGGCCCCATTGCTGAAAAGGGGAGTCTACCGAAACAGGTTGCAACGAGAATGCTAACTTATGTACTCGTCCAGAAGCCTTCTGACAGATCACACACTTGCGGCATAAGGCATGGGCATCTTTGAAAAGAGTAGGCCAATAATATCCTACTCTTAATACTTTGTGGGCAGTGGTGTCTCCACCGAAATTCCCACTAGCTTCCCCTGCATATAATTCCAATAAGACTTTATCTGCTTCATCTTTTTCTAGACAACGCATAAGTATTCCATCAAAAATTTGGCAAAACCAAATACCATTTACCAGCAGGAAAGAAGCATATTTTAATCTTAGTGCTCTCCTCTTTTTTGGATCAAGGTGATGGGGAGTTGATCTGTGTATTAGATAAAACTTGATGTCATCATACCAAGGACTAGTAAGGTTTTGTGCACAACAGATTTGATTCTAATTGTGCTGATCTTGAATTAACATATCAGTTTCATTATGTTGTCCTATAGTTGAATCAACAACCAATTTACATAAACCTTGGCCTCTAACAATTTGTGCTAGAGTGATTTCCAGGTCATATTCTTGTAAGGATGTGACCTAGTTTGCCCTTTTTTCACCGAGTTCTTTCTGTGCTAACAAATTCCTGACAGCAGGGTAAGGGACAATGATTTTCATCTTAGATTTCAGCAGATAAGATCAAAAGTGTTTTACTGCTTTAAAAATAGCATAAGCCTGTTGATCTACTTTTGGGTAATTAAGTTCTGCTCCGTTAAAGGCTGAGCTCATAAAGGCAATAGGAACTTCGTTGTTTTCAACATTCTTTTGGGTTAGCACAGCGACATAAGACCAATCAGAGGCAAATGTGTAGAGAGTGAAATCTCGCGAAAAATCAGTGCTCATTAGGGAAGGAGCATCTACTATAGCCTTTTTTATTGAGTCAAAAGCTTGACTTTCTAGAGGTCCCCAATGGTACTGTACATCCTTTTTTATTAAATTTTGTAATGGTCTGACCATTTTTGAAAAGATGGGGACGAACCTTCTAACAAAGTTTATCTAACCTAAGAAAGATTGGATGGAATTTTTGGAAGAGGGAGGGGGCAGTTTTGAAATGGCTTGGGTCCTTTCAGGGTCAATGATCATCCCTTCATTTGACACAATGAATCTGAGCATCTTTGCTTGTTCTACTGCAAAGACTGATTTTTGGGGATTTAAAGAGATGTCGTACTTATGACATCGTTGTAGAACAGATCTTAGATGAGCTAAATGATCTCCTTTATTCTTTGAGAAGACAGTGACATCATCTAGATAAACTACTACAGATTGATTGATTAGACCACGGAAATCGATATCCATCGCTCTCTGAAAAGTGGCACCGACATTTATGAGCCCAAAGGGAATTTTTCTATAAGCATAGGTACCCCATGGAGTACAGAAAGTGGTCTTCAGCTGGTCTGGGGGAGACAGAAGGACTTGGTTATACCCTGAAAAACCATCCAGCAACGATAATCTTTCAGAACCAGATACTTGTTGGAGGATCTGTTCCATGGGAGGAACATGGTAGTTGTCTTTATCAGATGCTCGGTTTAAATTTTGAAAATCGACACATAGTCGAATTTCACCACTCTTCTTCCTTATAGGGACAATATTAGAGACCCACTATGTATGTCTTACTGGGAAGATTATTTTAGCATTCAAGAGTTTGTTTAGTTCTTTCTTGACTGTTGGTTCAAGTTTTGGGTCAATATTTCTTAACTTTTGTTGAAACAGTTGGGTTTGGGGTTTCATGGGAATAATGTGTTGTATGATGTTAGGATCAAAGGTTTTTAGATCGTCGTATGTCCAAGCAAATACATCTTTAAATTCCTTAAACAACTTAATAAATGTTGTCTTTTCTTGCTCAGAACACCCCATCCCCAAATTGATGCACTGTGGGTTATCTTTAGTTCCTAAATTTACTTTTTCATGTGTCAAGGAAAAACTATTCATTTCACAATTCACTTATTTTCTGAATTTATCATGAAGATCATAAAATATTTCTAATCTTACCACATATTTTGGGATAGAGTTTACCATATCTGATGTGGACTTTGGGGATCTTGGATTTGATATTACCATAAAATTGCGAAGGTCTTTGTCGTGGGTACCTTCATCGATAATTGCGCCTTGGAAAGTCTCTTCCATGTGCAGAAAACTGATGATCTGTTGATCGTCATCAAAGACTCTCCAATTTGTGATGTTGTTCGGGATAGATGGTCTGAACAACAACTCGATGAAAAACACATTTGGAGAAAGGCCTTCTGCAAGAAAAAGTTTAGAGGCAACATTAGCTAACAAATCAGCCTTAGAATTATTCAATATTGGAATAAAATTACTGTTAAACGCAGAAAATTTGTTCATTAAATTCCATACCTTAGTTTGATAGCTTTTCAGGTGTGGAGATAAATAGTGAATAGAATTTTTTACTTGTCTAACCACAATTTTTGAATCACTAAAGACTACCAAATTCTGAATCCTCAAATCTAGTGCTTTTCTGAGACCTTGCAGGAGTGCCTCGTATTCAACCATATTGTTTGTGCATTCAAATTCTAACTGGAAAGCAATCAAATTTTTGTTACCTGCTGAGTTAATGATCACACATCCTACACCGACTCCTTCCTTAGATTTAGATCCATCGAAGTAAAGAGACCAGATCTAATTTTCATTAGGTGCATGTGACCACTAAGAGAGGGTTGTTGATTGTGTGCATGTCATAATTTCGGACTGTTGTTCAGGGTCAGTAATGGTAGAAGTTTCGGCCATGAAATTACCAAAAAAAGTGTTCATCCCCTGCATTTCAGGTGGATTTTTGGAAGCAGTGAATGGTTCATTAGGATGATTTAAATTGGTTACAGTGAACTTAAGATAACACTCACGATTGACCTTGATTCTGTTAGGCTTTCCATTCTCGGGCAGCCATAAGTGAGACCAATCTGTCGCAAAATAGCCATGTAGCTGTTCGGACCAATCTCTACTTAAAAACAAGCCATATACTTCAAGGATATCAACGACAATAATATCAATGACCTGATGGACTTTAGGATTAGATGATAATCTGATAAGTACATTTTTTAATTCACCTATTACTTTAACACTAGTCCAATCAAGCTGAATAATTTTCAGACTGGAAGGTTGAACTTCGGCATTGATTTTTTGGCAGACAGACCAAGGCATTACGTTTGACAATGCACCTGAATCTACCATACAATTATGTACATTCCTATTGAAAATTTCAAAAGTCAACAAAAAGGGTGGGACATTTCTGCGAGTATTAACAACAGAAGTTTGTTGTTTTTTAGTCGCAGCCCCTAAAACTAGTTTATCTACATTTGTTACACTTTTTACAGCAAGGTCTCTTTTATCAGAGGACTCTAGTGTCATTTTAGCGGGAGACCTTTTGAGGTTTTTTGGGGTTGTTTTCAACAAATTTCTTGCTGTTTGAATTGTTGTTTTTGTTGTTTTCTGCAATATTCTGTAGCATCTTTTGCAGAAGAAAAGGAAATTTCAATAATTCGTAAACATAAATATTAGCTCTAAGTTTTTTGAGATCTTCAATCAAATCATACTCTAAACTTGGAGTTGTTGAATTCTGTTTAGCTTCAATTGGTTTAGACTGTTTTTGAGGTGCATTAGTTGAAGTTCCAATTTCAGAAGAAGATTTATTTGTTGTTTTACTTCTGGTATTGTAAGGATGCACTGTTTCGAAATTAGCTTGGAAGATGCTATCCGAAAAATGCCCGAAAATGTTGGGAGAGGATTCGTCTTCTTCCACTATTTCTTGATCAACCACGTCTTCAGGAATCTCGGGAGGAATCAAGTTATCATGTGCTTCTAGAATTGTCTAGATAGAAAACTGTAAGCTTTCTAGATTTAGGCCTTCAAAATTTGAGTTAGGCCGGTTTGTGGGAAAAGGCTTTCTAAAAGGGGGTTTGTAAGGTCCTTTTCTTGAAGAAGCTTCTTCAGCTGATTGTCTCAAATCTATAACCCAGTTTGACAACTTCTGAACGACCTTCTATAAACTTTCTAGATCTGAACCGTTTGATTGAGTTTTGGTTTGGGGAGGTCTAGGAAGAATTTTGATTTTTTTCTTGGAGGATGAAGTAGTCTCTGCCTTGTTACAGACATTGTCTTTTAGGCTGAGAATATCTTTCTTGATTTGACTCGCCTCTTTGAGGGCTTCTAATAATGTGGCTTTCTTAGACATTTTTACCCAAATGGCTATGTTTTGGTGTAGGGATTTCATGTAGTATGCGACGATAAGATTTTTAGTAGGCATTGAATCCGTGGGGATTTGATTCTTTAATGTTAGGAACCTTTGATTAAAGTCTTTTATATTTTCTTTGGGGTTCATCTTTAAAATAGAGAGTTCCATGACTAGGACTTCAGGAGATTTGTCATCTCCGAATTTCTCAAGGAAACAGGATTTGAATCTATCCCAAGACACAATGGTGTGGGGTTGTTGGGAAAAGTACCAAGTAGAGGCATTGCCTTCGAATGTATATGGGAAAAGTCTACATACTACGTCTTCGTGTTCAACACTATGGATCCTAATGGATAACATGAATTTTTTAACATGATCCTCAACAATCTTCTTGGAATATGGGTCAAATTTAGGGAGCTATTTCTCTGGATGTTTAGGCAAAGGATGTTGGGGCCTGGGTATGGCCACTGCATCTTGATCGAGCCAAGGTCTGGTAGGATTATTCAGATTTTCCATAGGCGTGGGTGGTGTCAAAGGCTGAGATGAAGAACTGCCTTCGTCTGATAATTCTTCTCCTGAAGAAGAAGGAGATGAAGGAGGTGGTGATGGTGGAATACCAGATCCTCCTGTTGCAGGAGTGAGGATGTGTTCTGGATCCGTAGGTTTTAGGGTAAGATCAGTGCTTTCACGTTGCTCCCTAATATTAGAGAATTCTAATGGTTGAATTAATGGCCGACCTGGTTGTCTGATATGGGCCAAAGCACCATGTGTTCTCAGAAGGGATTGACGAACAATTTCTTGTACGTTGGCCCCTAAGGGGTTTGGTGTTACTGGTTCAACGGTAATCCGTGGATTGTCATTTGATGTGGTTGTTGTTTGAGGGACAATGTTGTTGTCAGAGCAAATTCTTGTTACTATAGGTGAGCGAGTAGGTGGGGGAGGAATCTTGCGATCTCCACGTGCCATTAATAGTATTCAGGCTCTCCTTCTAGTGTCATTTGTTGATGAGCGAAATTAACCACTCATGAACTGGAAGAGTGAATCCGGTCCGGGGTTGTCTAAGTAACCCAAGTCATTTGGATTGACTCACTCTAACGGGTTTAATGGCTTCATTGGCCAATCTAAAGTCCTAAAGGAAACGAAAAAATAAATAAAAGAAACGAAATAACTCACTAATTACTAATTACTAATATGTACATCTAAATATATATACAATTTATTTAATAATATTTATATGATAGTTCTGTTTACCTAATTCATATATACAAGATATACAAATAATGAGTTTTAATCTGAACTCATAAAAAATCAAATGTATAATGGTTCTTTTGATGAAAATAGATAAAGAAAGCAAAAGTACTATTTGTTTTTTTGTTTGTTTTTAATCTATATGCATTCGTAAGATCATAAATTAAACTATTATTTAAACAAAAAAATGTAGACAGTGAGAATTATACTACATATAATGATTTGGATTATAGACAAGCAAATAATAAAAAAGAAGAACAGACTAACCTATTAATCACTTGAAGAGTATGCATCCAATTGTTTGTGTAAATCGTACATCAGTCCATCCACGAGAGAAATATGTTGTGTGTCTTCACACTGTTTGGGATAAATGCCAAATTGTATATTGACTGGTGTATTTAATTAATAAACGATAGGAAGCAAAATGATAACTGTGATATAATACACTGCAAGTGATAACGCATGAGATAAATCCAATAGTTACAGCTTGCATTTAATCAATCAACATGTCTAAGGTAAACCTCATAATATGAATTGAATGATCATTCATTGTTTTGATAAAACTGAAGCATAAAATAGTGAACTATGAAGGAAAAACTATCTTGACAACAAAATAATCTACGAAGACAAAAGCTATCAGCAGTCATCCAATTACCAAGATAAACAAATTATAGACAATAAAAACATTCACAGATGACTAAAGAATAAAGTAAATATTTGTTATGTCCAAATTTGAGTATAAGTATTTCACAACTAGCCCTAGGCCAAGATGCCCAAATTACAAAAAATAATGGGTTTATAAAGGCCTCAGAAAACATAATTGTTTCCCCTTCTGAGATCAAATATTAATTACAAGAATAAAAGGGGGATGCAACCACCCAAATCCTACTAAATCCTCCAAAACTAACAAAAGTTCATTTATGTTCATACAAAATGCATCAAAGATATGACTGGAAGGTCTCAAGGATGCCTCAGATCAATCTGTAATCATGGATTCCTGAACATCCTGAAAGAAAAGGAAAATAGAAAGATTTCAGATATATTTTCAACCATTAATTTACACAATTCGAATTAACATAACTGGCTACAGAATCTTGTGATTATGTAGCTAGTTATTTTAGTAAATGAAATCCAATTTATTGTAAAAACAAAACAACCTAGTTTTAACAAATAATTCTATTTTAAGATAAAGAATCATACCTTCAACTATGAAATCAAATCATATCAGGCAACCTTGGAATTTACAATGGCTGTTGTAGCCTCAATGTTTTTAAATACGACATTGCCTGTAGTCTTGATACGTTTTTCTTTCCCTTGAATAACAGATTCAAGCCTATGGTTTTCGCTCGTTAAGACATCGATCTGATCCTTTAAAGCCTTAACCCATGACTGTAGGATAGGGATATCAGTATAATATCTATCAATCCATGATAGACAAACTTCACACTTTGATTGTGTGGCGGTTGCATGGGAACAAACAAGATTGTGAACCGAAGCATCTTCCATATGGACAGTAGATTCATTACCCAATTTGACACCAGGAAACTCTGGATTGTTTTTCAAACAAGGTGGTAAATTGTCAACAAAGTTGTAGGGTCGATCAAGGTGTGGCTCAAATGAATGAGGGTCTTCTTCAGTGAGGAACCTATCGATTTCAGAGTCCGAACTCTCATGGACTTCGATCATGCTGATCAAACTCACATGAGAGTTCGACTTGTTATGAAGCCTCCTCGAAATTATCCTCTCGGCTCTCTTGTTCTTAAAATTTATATCAACATTGCTCTTAGATGCCTTCCCTGTAGATTTCTTTAAATTTTTAACACAGTCATTAGAATGTATAACCTGCTCACGGGTCTGTTCAATAACCTTTGGATCGATTAATGGTTTGTTGTAGGAAGCTGAGACACAGGCCTGGATGGGTGAGAGGGGCGTTGTAGGGTGGGTTAGGGTTTCTTCAACCACGAGTTTATCGATCTCATCAAAATTTGGATTAGAGAAACCATTTCTCATTAAAAATGAGTCCCAATTATCACTCTACAATTCTAATTGATGCACAAGAAAGATTTTAATTAGGCCGTGATGGAAGAGGCTAGAGTCTACTTGCTACTTTCTATACCTTTTGCCCATTTTATAAAGACTCCTCAATAAGTAATACGGCATGTTCAAGGGAAACCCCATAAAAATCATAAGCAGGCACAAATGATAGAGAAATATAAGACAAAGATATCCCTCATAGGTGACGAATTGTTTTAATACAACAAGCAGATCGTGCCACTGAGATTTTAGGAAGGAAATGGGCATACCTTTGTCGCATCCTTTTATCTTCTGTGAAGTAAAAAGTAGAGTCCAAGGAACTTCTTCCACTTTTGCATTTTTCAACCACCTTTGACCGCTTGCAGGTAGTCCTGTAGCTTGACTCAAGAAATCCTTTGTAACTTCAAGTTGGACATCACCCACTTTAGCCCTGCACCCATCGAAGGAAAAGGCGAATTCCTGGGTAGTTTGTAAATTGAAACCCTAAAATTTTCTAATTAAAACAAGACAACCACTTCTCTCTAGATCTTCTATGGCATCGTCATATAAGATAAGAGTTTGAATACCATTAGCTTTTACTCTCATGACAGGAGCCATACTGGACGGGAGGGTAATCAATCAAACATAGCATGAAGGGAGTGTTTGTGCGAACAAAACAGAGCCATACCCCGAGCTCGAGAAACACCAACAGTGAACGGTGTAAAAACTCATAACGATAAGATGGGTGTTTAATTGAAATGCATGTGAAGAGGGTTTGCAAAGCCCAAGGCCATCCTTGGAAATGATGGCTGACTGCAAATCGTATTGCCACCTTTGCATTTAGTACAAGCTAGGACCAAAGCATTAAAAATGAAAATAAGTGTGTGCATCATGGGTTTGATCACAAGGTTTGGGTAAGTTGAAAATATAAAATCAAAGGCTTAGCAAAAGAAACGTATAGCCAAGAATCAAACAAAACCATACCAAAAATCAAATCGTGGGGGTCCTTTGTTTATATAACCATCAATCTCTAAGCATGCTTGGTGTTCAAGGAATTGAAACAATGAGAACATTTCTTCATGGCATGGAACAAAGTTTCATTAATAAACTGTAGGAACAATTTGCCTTTAATAAATTTTCAAACAGAATGGTAATCACAATCGCAAGTTTCCATGCTTTGTTTTCATGCTTTCAGTCATGAAAATGAAGCATGAATAAACAATAGGGAAAAGTGACAACTGACAACTGTCGTTTCGGAAATTGCTCATGAAGAGTGATAAAAATTCATGACCCTAGTTAGGTAGCTATATAGATCATTTAATTGATATGAAAATTTAACAATTATGTTGTGCTACCAACAGTACCCCAAAGAGTAATAAAGGTGGTTTTGTATGCATCTACCCCTTTTATATTGATTTGATTATAACCAGAAAAACCGTCAAGTAAGGGCATCATTTGTGACCTTGCAATTTGTTGCATAATCATTTCCATGTTAGGGAGAGGAAAGTGATCTTTCATAATAGCTTGATTGAATGTGCAAAAATCAATGCAAAATCTAATATGATTAGTGACTTTTCGAATAGGAACCAATTTGGAAACCCATTTAGAATACTTGACCGGAAATATGATTCCATCCTTCAAGAGTTTTCCAACTCCTTTCGAATAGTTGCTTCCAGTGTAGGGTTGATAGGCCTTCATTTTTGCCTAACTGGTTTTATGCCTTCCTTTATGGGAATGGCATGTTTTATAAGAGAAGGATCAAAACCATGAAGATCCTCATAATACCAAGCTAAAACATCTTGAAATTTATCAAGCAACTTGGCAAACTTCCTTTTCTCTTCATCAGAACATTGGGCACCTATTTTAACATTCTTTGGAGACTCGGGTGCCCCAATGTTCAAGAAGATGGTTTCACCCACCTTCATTTTCGACTTCTCTTATTTTTGTTTCTATTTATTGCCTACATCACTCGATGAAAATGGACTCTCTAGAGGAGTCAAGTCCTTAAGAATCTTGTTATCTTCTATGGATATAATTTCCTTGGACTTATAAGGTTCATTTTGAATGAAAGCACAGATTCTCTCATCGCTAGGGAAGACTTGGAAAGATTGTATATTGTTAGGGATATGTGGATGATATAGAGATTGAAAAGTACAATCAGGTCTGTGTGGTAGAATTTTTCGATTAGGAGAGGCTTCAAAAAAAACTAATCGATCAGCCATTGAGTTCAATTCCCTCTTAACATGAGTAATGTTGAAAGATAATAGGTTCGAGATAAGTGCCCAAATAGTTTGGGTGTATCATTTCATCAACTTATTTCTAGGAGAGTATATCTTACGTACAAGGTTCACAACAAGCTTGGAATCTCCAAAAACTAAAAGGTGACCACAAACAATATTATAGGCATTTTCAATGAGTAATAATAAAGCTTCGAATTCAGTGACATTATTTGTGCAAGAAACCTCCAACCTATAAGAAAAGTTATGAATTTTCCCCACAGGAGAGTACAGGATTATGCCAGCTCTGCTACCTTCACTAGAGCATGAACCATCAAAGTGCATGTGCCACATACCATCATCTAAATCGATTTGTTCCAAGGGAATGTTATCCTCCTTATCAAATATGGAATACACCCCTAGGTCCTCTTCGATATAGTTCACATTTGGTTGTGGGTCACTTTCTATGTAAGGTGAAATCCTTCCCTCTTTAAGGACTATAATGTTTTTACAATTCCAAGGAATGGATAAGTGTGTCCCATTGAGTGAGAGGTATCCACCCATCAAATATTGCTAATCTCTTTCCAATATGATTGAGTAATTTCTTACCGACATATCAATTACCGAAATACTAAGGGTTGTCCTTATTTTAGGGTGTGTGCACAAAACTAAGGCCGCATCTTTAATCTCACCTATGGTTGTTTGTTGTAAACTATTATAAGAGAGCATGCTCCTGGCATTTTCATTTTTATAAGACAAGCCTAGCTCTTCCATAATAATCTTCGACATCACACTTGGGCCCGAACCGCCATCAATGAGGCAACAATGGGCAATCTTATCCATAATATTTACAGAAATATAAAAATGGGGATTTTTTACAGGGTATCTAAAGCTATGTACACCTACTTTATTTACAGATGAATCCTCTTCATTTACCTCTTCAGAGAGATTGGCTATAATGGAAGATTTTCCTTCCATGAATTGTTTTAGATGTCTTTGTTGTTAAGGGATGACAACCATGTCCATAAGGGTGGCATATTCTTTGATGTTGGCCAACTAATTCAAAATATTGTATTTGGAAGAGGGGAGAGGGGAGGTAATTCCTTGATTGTCAGGAACCTTAGGAACCTGAACAGTAACAATTGGTGAGGATGAGCTCGGGCTAGAAGAATTGCAGGGAGGATCATATTTTCCCTTCGGAGCATAGGATTTGTCATAGTATTGATGATCATGACATCTTTTGGCTCTACAAAATCTAGGACAACGATGGTAGTTTCTGGTATTTTACCAAATATCTTATCTCTGGTGCTCTTCCTTACCTCACATGTGGTTTCCTCATGGTGTTCCTCGCAAAAGTTACACCAACTTCGAGGCATGATATCTTTAGGATTAAAATTATTTTCAATTGGATTTCTAAAGGGGGTGCAGAAGAGGACGAAGCTCCAAGGGTGAGAGGGGAGACAGTTCCCTTTCACTCATACGCTATCATAAGATTATTCATGTCTTGGACTAGATGTAAGAGGGCAGACATGTTCATATGTTTAACTGATTCTCCCTGAGGAAGACTTGTTCTTTCAAGTTGTTCTTACTACTCTAAACAAGTATGCAGAGCGGAGCCGAGGTTATCAATGTATTTTTCCTCAATCCTATGACAATATGGGGAAGGTAATGCATTGTAGTAATGTATGAAAGTGGCTTGGTTTTGAGGTCGAATGAGTTCAGGGTTTTGATTGTATAACTTAGTGAAATGCAAGTTGAATGACTTGATGGTATCACCATTCTTATAGGCGATGATGTTATTGTACTCCCGTGACTCCTCAATTGGGCTTTTAGATTGCCCATAGGTGGATTTGAACCAATAAAATAACTCCTCCCAAGTAGATAGAATATTAGGAGGAAGGTCAGAGAAATCGGCCGCAGCCTTTCCTTCCATGGAATTGACAAATATGTGCATGCAAGTATCATTGTCATTGGCTCCTATGTTGTGACAAGCATTAGAAAATGCCACCAGGTGTTCTTTGTAGTGACATTTTTATTCCCCGAAAACCTAGGAAGATGCTCTTTGAATTTAGGAAGTGGACGAGTAGCAAGTGTTATGTTAAGAGGAGAGGAAACATGCCATGGTGTGGTTGTGGTGTCTTCTTCAAACTAAAAACCCCATACTTTTTTATGACTTTGGTGGGATTTGTGGTAGATTAGACAGGAATATGGTGGCTATATAAGCTACCAATCACTGAAGAAGCTGACGACTGAGAGGAGGAAGCACTTCCAGTGCCACTAGAGCCACCACTAGATGCCATCTTGTGGATGATAGGTAAGGGAGACAAAGACAAATTGGATGAATCAGACAAAGTTCTCCTTAGAGCACTTTGTTGGGTTGATAACACAATGTTCCTTCTTCCTATTTTGGCAATAGGATTAATTTTGGGTGATAAGCCTCTTCTTCTCCTAGAAACACGAGAGTCTAAGGACATGAAAGGAAGGCCAAAGATGAAGGAACAAGAAGGTTATCGTTGATTTCTAGGCTGTCTACGTCTAGCTTCCCAATGTTCTTGGGTAGTAATATCTCGTTCAATTGCTTCCCATGAATGATTAAGCTCAGCTTGAGTATTAGCAGTGTCTAAAATGGTGTTAAACAAATTCAAAGCAATGTTGGTATGATCTTGAAGACCGGTCTCAATATTGGGCTACCTTGCAATAGGTACAGTCGTTAAAAAATAAAACAGTCAAAGAATCAATATCATAAAAATAGATGTATTCGATGCTAATCAAGCATAAAAATTAACCAAACAGATATTGAATATCTCCCTGGTACAATCATGTTGAAGAAACGATATGAAATGATCTTACTCAATCATTAATAGATCTTTCTTGGCTAAAAGATAGATGGGAATATCAACCTATGTTTATAGCCATCAAAATTGGTATCCTAATTCACAAGTATTGTTTACAAGTGCTTAGGATGGTTTTATTATAAATAAAAATTTGCTGAAAAATTCATTATTTATGTAATTTTCTGAACATAACAGATGTTGAAATAAATATAGAGACAGAAGTAAAGACACCAAGTCAATAATAAAAACAGATGAGACATAAAGCAATTGTTTATTTAATTCCAATTCATCAAAATAATCATTATCTTTACAAAATTTCCTGAGGAAGTTTTGGACCAAAGTCAAACTTAGACGTCCCCGATGAAACATACAAAAGGACTTATGAAAGAAAGAAAAAAAATGAACTCTTAAAGTTGGATCAGCTTGCTACATATTGTTGCCCACTCGACTCTGCACAATAGCCTTTGTCAGTCATGAAATATAATTCAAAAACAGACAAGTCTACACATACTATCAAAGATAGATCAACAACTCTGAAAAACAAGTGTCTGAATGATGTAATTCATCCCTGAATCTTGTTGTCTACAATAGGACCCTGCTATCATAAAAATGAATTAGGATTCTAATGAATTAAGGAATGAATGAAAATTGAATTATCTCAACAAAACTCAAAGAGAAAACCTTAGTATGCTTCCTTATATTCTTCTCATGTTCATCCTTTTCCTTTTGCCTTTAAGCAAATTAGAATTGGTTGAAGTAGTTGAACTACTTCTTTAGTTAAGTTAACTAAAACTCAACCAACCTTTTAGTTAAGAGGGGAAATTAATAAAATCATAATAAGGGTTTTAAATAAATAATAACTAGTAGTTGGGACCCCTTGTGACTCCCTTTAGTTCTTTAACAATCACAACACAACTAGTTAATCAAATGAAACATCCCTCCTTGTGACTCTCATCATCACTTCATATTTTGACAATTTATATCAATGATAATTGAAATTATTTCCAAAAATATATTACCCATATATCCAAAAAAAAGTGTTTTGTCCAAAATTTCAAAAGTCAAATGTTCTCAACAATTAATAATAAAAACTTAAAATCCATATTTTCCACTCTGGGAGGCAATCTTTCCCTTGTTGTTGTTGTCACCTTTTGATCTCTTTGAATTTTCCTTAGGCTGTGTGGAGCCTTTAGGCCTAATCTCACTAATCACATGAGAGCAATCATATATCAAATGCATGTGGGAGGACACGGATTTATCAGAGTCATTTGAGTGTGAGGAAGGGGAAGCAATGTCTTTTCATTTTTTAGGAGCATGGTGGGCCTTGGTTTTTAACCTTTTTCTTGCATGGGAAGACTGTATTGGTGAGTGGACAGGGGTATCTTGGAAAATTTGATTGATAGGTGGAGGAGCAGGTAGAGACAAGTTAGGCCAACCACGATGTTGGGAGATTGTCGGGTGGACAATATCTTGCCATCTGTCATTTTCGAGGACTTCGGTTTGTAGTGAACATGAGGAGCACTGGGATACTAGGGACCTATGGGGCTTGGAAGGGAGGCCTTTCAGGCCTAGTTTGGACCACTCCTTGCCCAATCCAATTAAAAAATCCATCTTGAAATAGTTGGATAACTCTTGCGAGTCTGCATCAGAGTGTATAGAGAATCTTGGCCTTCTAGGGCCTCTGTTCCAGTTTCCTCTTCCGTGGTCACCCTGACCATGGCTACCTCTGCTGAAAAATCTCATTCTTGTATGCATAATTGATTAGCAAATAGTTTCTTTAACAACCATACATGACAACTCTTTTAAATGTGAAATAAAATTTGGCTCAGCAACATATCAGACTCATGCAATCCAATCCATACAAATCATTTAATAGTTGTCAATGAGAAGGGGGTGAAAAAGGGTTTTGGGATATGTGAGGGATTGTATTGAGCAAAAAATGTTAAAATGAGGGGGAAAAGATCATGATTACTGCTCACAAACATCAAACAATCAATTGTATCATAAACCAAAAGAATAAATCATTGTAATTCATCCCTATGGTACTTTAATTGTCATGGTACAGAAATTATCTTAACTATAATTAAATTTTAGGAACAGGGAGTGGATAGTGAATATGGGAAGGCGAGGGGAATTGTCATGTGCGAAAAGTGAAATAATGGTAGGGAAAAGAGAGAATAATGTTCAAAAAACCAATTAAGTAATCCATAAAAACAGTTATGTATTCAATACAACTATTCCATCACCAATTAAACAATTACAGTGTGTTAAACTTGTTCACTGGCCCACATCCAATTTCTTTAAAAAGTTTCAATTAACACAGTGTATAATCACACTCAGAATCGTCATGACTTTCACCTATATTTTTTAAAAGAATTATGTTTCTTTTCGTTTCCTTCACTTTTATATTCAAAACACAATTCAAAGGAACACACAGTCATATTGCTTCAACTCTATTCAGCATATATAAAAATATCAACCACTACCCATAATATATAAATCCTCAAATCAAACATAAACACAGGTCTTTCCTGAGTTGAACAAACTCTTTTAAAACATGCCCGATTCCATTCCTTTGACAAATTTAACAATTAAATTTTCAATGAAACCATACTACCAAGAACCCATGGTCATCTCTGATGGTGCAATAAAACAAAATGATGCACGATGTCCCCATAAATCATACACAGTAGACATCCCAATCATAGTCATCAACTCTTCAAATTGCAATAATCCAGACCGGGGCAAATTAAACACACAACAACCACCAAATTCAATTTATAACACGTTGTAGGAACACGCAAACCAACACATAATGAAAAGAGGCATCTCTGTGACTATACATTTACACTCACTCTCAATCAACTAATTAAACCATGCTGAGTTATCTATTCAAATACCATAACAAAAGGAGGCAACGACCATATACCAATTATCGTTTCCAATTACAACTTTCCAACAACCTGATCAAACAGAGACAAGGAAATAATCAAGGCCACTATCAATACTACTCAACCAACTTATGTTAGTCAACAAGAGACCCAACAAAAGTTTGGCTGGTTGGGTTTATCGAAATCGAGCTTTGTAACCATGAACACAAAACATAATCAAGGGTTAACTTGATCACCAAAACACAGGATGACTGGAGGTCGACCATATCAATAGTAGGTGAGAGACCTTTGAGACAAGAATGGTGGAACCACAAGCCTCATAACCCTTAGACATGTAAAATAAGCTTATAGTTCAACATCAGGTAGGGTAGACCATGATGTAGAGGAGTTGAGATTTCTTATTGGGGAGTAACCAATACCATGAATGCACAGAGTCATAAACCTCATGCTCTTCTCAATAACCAAACCAACACATAACAATGCCAACGAAAATGGAGACCCTAGGGAATACCAACAACCCTAAAGCAAACTTCTTGGCATAATGGTTGATGTATTGATTCCAATGCCACAAAAAGAGACCACGACCAGGAGAAAAGATATATAGTGGAAAAAATATGGATCGAAACATACACAACAACCCATAGCACTAAATACAATTGGATATGGTTACCATAACTGTGAGGAGACAACCATCAAGGCTAAAAAGAGTGAAACCCTCCAATAAAAACCCATAAAGACCATAGAGATCCATCATGGTTTCCACCACACAGAACAACCAATGAAATCACAACTTCAACCATCAATTTTCCATTTGCAACGAATAACATACATAGTCATTCCAGAGAAAACACCACGCATTTACACAGTTGTCAACCTCAAGAAAACACAGACCAACACATTACCGAGCCAATGTTCATTTCATACATAGAGCGAATTCACAGATGGTTGAAAAGAACCATACCTGTACCCAATAGCCTTAAAAATGTGAGATGGTCAAGCAGTTCCTTCCACGCCTGAATCTCAGAGCTTAACCACAACAAAACCAAATGAAGAATAACCATGCTAGGGTGACAGCCAGTGGGATAAGTATGGAGTGATGTGCATTTACTACATGTCACTTCCATCCTCCATTCATTCAATTTTGTAGTACACGACAAGCAACCAAAACCATACCATTAATTACATGCATCGAAACTTGCACGCATTTCTTTCCAATTGTGCCAACCCAATCCATATTAACCACTACCAAAACCATAAAGTCACATATATCAAATGCACCCAATATAACTCAATACAAATCGTATAGCCACTAACATCTCTAGTTAGGACTAACATCAATTTCTTTTAAGTTCACTTGCATATAGTATAGCATAGTATAGCATAGTTACCTTTTCTTGGATTTATTCCATATTGCTCTTGTCTCTTGCTATAACTAACATGTGTCTTGTGCATGTGTAACATGTAATGAATCATGACACCAATGGCGATCTAACAATAGTAAATATAATCCATTCATAACATGGAATTTTAGAGCTTAGAATAATGGAATCAATACATTAAATGCATTATCCATCTGCCATTATGTCATAAACAAAACCAATATTTCATCATCGATCATGTGAACCCTATAAGTAGCATCGAAACAACAACATAAAATGTGTGATAAGACTATCGAAACAACAACATAAAATGTGTGATAAGACTATCTTTGATCCTCCAGTCTACAAAGGGGTCCCACCTAGTAGTATTATATATCATTAGCGTAGTTTAAATAATATGTCATT
>ML802366.1:182313-192452 GCA_009831015.1 Picea engelmannii
TTATTTCAAGTTGGGGTTGTTGACTAATCCAAAACTAGTCATGGTTGAGACAAGCAGTTGATGAGTTGGAACATACATGAGGTGTATAGTTGATGATGTTGGTACATATTGATGAGTCATTGTTGATGATTATTTGACACATGGATTTTATATACTTGGTACATGGTTGGATGCACTTGTTTATGGTACAGGTTGATTACAGGTTGTTTGGCACAGGTTGGTGCATGGTTGATGCACTTATTTATGTTGACAGATTGATATCTATTGAGGATTGTTGCCTCATCTCAGTTGGTGCTGAGAATGTAAGTTGAGTCTTGCATATAGATCTGGTGCTCTTGTAGAGTTGTACTCTATCCAGTTGTTGCTAAAAAACCCCCGGATTGAAGTCCATAATAAAAAGAAAAATTGTACATACATCTTGTGTTCTTTGTGTTCCTTGTGGAGATGATATGTTACTGCTATGTATTCACATATAACTGATTATAAATGACAGTAATGAGTAATGAGAAAATGTTGAATGTTAACTAAAGAGTTTTTGTGTAATAGGGAAGTTTTGGGNCCCCCCCCCCCCCCCTCTAAGTGTGGTAGGTGTGTCCAACAACAAAGCACCCAAGTACTATGCACCTGAATACAAAATTTCTTGTTGTGTAAATAATTGGATCTGTAATATAGGCATTCAGAATTACCTTCTTTGAATGTCCAAGTTCCTCATGGGTAATTTCATTGATCACACACTAGCTTAAGAAGGAAATCTTTGGCTCTTTGCATGATGGATTTCGGACAGTTGGGTGTTAAATCAAAAACCTTATGAAGAAATGAATCCACCTTGAATCCATCAAGTTCAAACAAGTGTTTTCACAATTCGATATTGCCCCAAAATATTTGGACAAGAATATGTACATGAAGATCAAAAACTATCCCCGTGGTGTTTGGCACAAGGTGTTGTCAATACAAATTTTCTCCTCTTTGAAATCTAGAAATCCTCACTTGTTGTATGATCATTAAAACATCTAGCATTGGAGGGTTTATAATCTACATTTTTATTTTTTGCATTTTTGGATATATCCCACATTTGTCAAGAAAATGTAGTTTTAGGAGTTTTTATATGCCAACACTCCCTTTTTCTTTCGATGCATAGAGCACCCTATGCCCCCGTGGGCTCCTCCCTTATGACTTGGTATGATACTTGGCGCTTGTGAAATGGTGCTTGGTTGTCTCAGCTTATGGATTTGGAGATTGGTCCCTTGTGTCAATAATTTTGATAAACAAAATAGAAACCCTTGCATAAAGGCCGAAGAGCCAATTTTGGCCCTAAAGACCAAAAATTGATTATAAAAATCCAAAAATGGGCTAATAAACCAACTTTTTTATTTACCCACAATAATAAAATTATGCCCAAATTATAAAACTTTAGCCCATTTTCCATATTTTTACCCATTGATGAGACTATCGCTACCAAATGAGCAAAACCCCTCAGCGCTACCAAATCACCTATAAATTGCTTGAAATTTATAGGGTAAAAGCAATGTGCATAGCCTCTTTCAAGTCTTGGAAGGATTGATCACATGTTAGAGTCCAAGTGAAAGCATTCTTTGTAAGGAGAGAAGTGAGAGGCGCCACAATTTTCCATAATTCTTAACAAACTTGTGATAATATCCTATTAAAACCAGAAAACTTGTCAAGCTCTCACGATTCTTGGGGTGAGGACAATCCTGAATAGCTTCAATTTTATTAGGATCCACCCATACACCATCCTTTCCAACAATATGACCCAAGTACTCCACTTTGTTGGGCCCCAACAACCCCCTTCTTTATTTTTAATCAAAATGTAGGGTCCCTCAAAATTTTACTTGGATTCTTCATTGTTTTCCCTTTGACTTGATTGGATTGGTATTGGTTTTCTTTGTTTCGAGGTTGGTTTGATTTTATATTCTTTTATTTTCTTTGGTTTGGGTTTCATGAAATTCAAATGCCATTCTGTTTTTCTTTCTATGGAGTTTTGATGTTGATAGATGAGCTTCATAATTTGGGAGTTTGTTATTACCTCTTCCTTATTGAATTTATCTGCTATGAGAATGGCTTGATTTAAGACTTGGATTAATACCAATTATTTTATAGGAAGAATGTTTATCGTGACACATCGCTTCTATGACATTTGTTCACATTTGATCAAATTTGAATGAGGGAGAGACGAACATAGAAATCTTAATTTAAACGAAAACCTTATTTTTTATCAACTTTTACTTTCATTTAAATTATGATTATGTTTTTGTCTTTTGCTCATTGACAATCATTTTCACAAAACATTTGGTAGGTTTAATTAATTAAATTATTTTGTTAGTTTGCATCTCATTTCAAAATAAAAATAAAATAATAAAAGTAAAAAATTATCTATCATTTGTTTGATTTTGTGAAAACCCAAAATTAATATTTTTCTCCTCTCCATCAACTTGAAGCTTCTACAATTTTAAGATCATATTTGAAAGGAAAATATAAACAATGTTTGTTTAGAACTTATAGTTAGTTTAAATTCATTTTTTATTTTATTGTTCTAGATTTTGTTTTATTCACAATTTTTAGGTTATTAGTTTAGGTTTCTTTTTGTTTCACAGGTTTCTATTATCAGTTATTTGGTACAAATCTGATCATGGCTTTATTTTATTATCTAAATATGTTCAAGATGATTGATCCAAAAATAATATTGGATTGCTGCAAATAAATTTATGAGCAAGAACAGATAAAAATTGGAAATGCATCAAGAACAGAGAGACAATTTTGTGGGACTGATTGCAGTCAAACTGTGAGGAATCTGAAGAAACAGTTGAAAACCCATCTCCAGAATGTACCCATTTAGTTTACCCATGAAACTTTTTCCAAACAAATTGCACGATTTGAGAGATATTTGTGTCTCTTTACAAGGAAAATTCCATGTGGCGGAAATTATTAGTGACGCCTAGACTGTTCATTCATTTTATAAATATATGAGAAAGTTCAGAGCCAAGGAGATGGAATAAATGGAGAGGAGGGTTTTTATCCTTTCTCTTTTGTATATTATTTATTTTGTAAACTTTTTTTCTTTTCAAATGGAGTAATGGATGGTTAGATTCTTTGGGAGAATGGACAAGTATTTTCAAAGAAGAATATGGAATTCTAGGTTACTTAATGGCTTTTGTCCTATGAGTAAAATGGTTTTATTTTCATTATAATATTTCCATATTCTTTGAATAATTGATTATGCATTGATTTAAATTAGCTTTAGTATTTTTAATCGATACATGGTTAATTGCTATCATTTATATATTAATTTTTTCAATCTTTAAGAGTCTATTATCCCAAAAGTTCTTCTTGGACCATATGATGAACATATTTTGTTGAAACTATATGAGAAAACAATTTATTTTTTGGCTTTTGTGATTTTGTACATTGTGCAATGTTAATATTGGTTCTCATATAATTTCTGAATATGAAACTTTATTTGTATTGAACTAGCTTTAGACTGTTCTCCATATAATTTTTCATGTTATGTTTTCATTTATATGGTTCATTATCTTTTGGTTTACCTTATATCTGTGACTGATCATCTATTCAAGTAGTTTGAGTTTACATATGATGCTAGATAGCTGGTAACACCATTCCTGAGAATTGGAATTTCTTTCATTTTCAGTTATTGGACATTCAAAGGTCACAAGATATATAATTATTTGTCTTTCCGTCGTTATAAACTCACTCCAGAATATGAAACACTTTCTTGAATTTCTTCAAGAAGTATTATGCTTGTTTTTTTCATAGGTTTACACTTGACACAGGTTAAGAGGAGCTCATACAAATACATAGAGCTGAATTTATCTTAGTATTGTTGATTAGTGAGAGGTTAGTAGGTGCATTGTTTTATTTTATTCAGATTTGTTTATATATGAATGAGACAATGATTGCATTAATTAGCTTTGATTGTTTCTCTGTCATTGTTTCAATTGTATTTGCTTAGTATTTATTAGTTTAAAATATTTAAACATTAAAAAAAAAAAAAAAATTATGTTCTTACTTTATCTTATTTTGAAACATTATTATGAACATTCATTTTCACAAGATTTCAAGTAAACCTTGTAAACTATATATAGATTGTTTATAATCATTTGTATATTCACAATTCTTTTTAATAAACATTAGTAAGTAATATATCATTTGTTAGAATCGTAGATTTAGATTAGTTTATTTCTTTTACTGTTTTTAGGACTTTAGTTGGCCAACAAAGCCATTAAACTCATCAGGTCATTTCATTCCAAAAAGCTTGGGTTATTTAGACAACCCCGGTCCGGTTTTGATCTTCCAGTTGATAGTGTGTCACTTACACCCATCAACACACTTTTGAGGCTCTAAAAGCACATTTATATTGTTTGAGAAAAAGTTAGTGTTGAGAGAGTAGATGAAGAACTTGATCCACATGGACAAGATGGGTTGTCCATGTTTTACTATAGATGAGATTATCATCAAAGAAAACTAATACAAAATGTTGGAGAAAATGATGGAATACATTATTCATGAGGCTTTGGAAAGTGGAGGAATCATTACACAAGACAAAGGGCATGACCAAGAACTCATAGTGGCCCTCATGAGTTCCAAATGTAGTCTTAGGAATGTATGCCTCTTTCATACATATCTGGTGGTAGCCATAATAGAGATCAAGTTTAGTAAAGTATTGGGCACCACTTAATTTATCCAAGAGATCACCAATGATATGAATGGGATATTTGTCTTTTATGGTGAGTTTTTTTAGGGCACGAAAGTCAGGACACATGTGCCAAGAGCCTTCTTTATTAAGTACCAGGACCATAAGATAATAATGGGGGTTGTTACTAGGGTGGATAACACCCATGGCAAGCAATTCTTGAATTTTTTTCTCAATTTCATTTTTCTGGGCAAAGGGATGACGATAAGGTCGAACATTGGGAGGAAGGTTGTCGAGGACTAGGAAAATGGAATGATCATGAACAACATGGGAAGGGGGAAGTCCTTGGGGAGTGGAAAAAACTACTTAATGTTTGGAGATGATGGATTGGAGGTCAAGATGTATAGAGGGTGTCTCAGTGGCATGAATGGAATGGAGTTGTGCAATAATGTCGGAATGACCTTTTTTGAGGAGATTTTCCATGCAATGGGAGATGATGTTCTCAGGGGAACCTGTTGTGATGCCTTAGAACTTATATTTTTGGCCCTCCCGGTTGAATTGCATGGTTAATTCCTTAAAATCCATGAGGATGGGGCCAATATTCCATAACCATTCTGCACCAAGAACAATGTTGCAACCACCCATGTCGATAGAAAACATATGAGATTTCATGTTGTACTGATCAATTTGGAGACACAAAATTTCAAAAAACCCTCCACATTTCATGGAACCTCCATTGGCAATCATGATTTGAAAGTTGTTGACGAATAAAATATAGAAATTAGTTTCATGGGAAATGTGGCAATGAATAAAATTATGGGTGTTTCCACTATCAATGAGGATGATGACCTTATGATGCTTAATGTAACCAATTAGCTTGAGGGTTTGGGGAGTAGAGAAGCCAGTGAGATAATTCAGTGAAATGTTTGATTCAACTTATGGGTGGTCCACGGGCAGAGTAGGATCAGTTGGCTCAGGAACTCGAGAAAAACTAATCTAGAAAATAAATTTTAGCTTTTTCTCAAAATTTATAAACTAAACATGAAATCAATATGCAAGTAGAGAAAAATGAATATGAAATGCATCTAAACTAATATGATCAATAAAGATGCAAATGAAAGGAATAAAAATGACCTACCTACTTACCTGGGGCCTCGGGGCCCTAAATATCAGGTGATGGGTGATGTCAGGTAAAGTCATACAACCAGTGCAACCAGCTGATCATCTCATCAAAGTATCTCCCCCTGTGCTTAATCATGTAATACAACAAAGATAAGTCAAGCACATAATGATCATGAGTATAAATACACATATAATCTATTATGAAATAAAACTCATGGAGATGAGTGGGAGGGAAGAAATCTTGTTGGAAAGAGAAATCATCAGCTCGATCATCCTACCAAAAAGCGTAGCCACAAGCTTGATCAATCCATTTATTAGGTCATATGTAGACGATGACTCATCTTCATCCTCACTTAGAAAATCATTGCTCCCTGAAATCTAGGAAAAGATAGGAGATCCCAAGAAAACCTATTGGTTTCCCACACAAGGGAAAACAGGGTAAGGCATAGCCTCATGTCTAGATAAAAACTCCTCCCTTAGATTTAGGAAACATCGCTTCTTTTTCTGCAAATACCCACAAAAATTCTCAACATGAAAGTACTTATGCTTGGTAGTGTGGACCTCGAAATGCCCCAGGATGGATGTGACCTGGTGTCTATCGACATCTGATCACAATGGTTGAAAATCCTCGCAGAAAAAATCTTTATCAAGGGATGACTAAAGATCACCCTGACTATGCTACGACAAGTCATCCTCGAATAGGTGGAACAAATATGTAACCATATCATCACTAGGTTTCCAATCATTTGAATCATACATGTATGGAGACCATTCCAATGATGATGACAAATCAACCCCTTTTTATTGAGGGATAACTTCAATGTCATAAATAGGATCTCTATCAATGATGAATCATTCCACATCACATCTACGTCTCCCAGCTTGTATGAAATCATCAATGTGGTCATCAACTGTATATGAGGATTGTTCCACGAATTCATATGCATCATGGGATTTTATTACATCTTCACAAGACTGGAGAACTTCATTTTCTTCAGAAGGGAAAGCAGTTAACAATGTATCATTCATGCCTTCTGCAAGAGAAACTTTATGGAGATCCTTTTGGTAGTTTTCTTCATTTCCACAGTCATGGAACAAAGCATCATCAAAGTTTTCAAAAGGATTATAACTCATCATTTTATCTTCTTGATGTGTAGGAGAAGTAGAGGTATGTATGTCCTCGTCAAGTGGAAGGGAATATACTTCATCTTCATGTGCAAGAGGAGAACAAGGATGAATAATATCATCTTCTTCAAGTGAGGGCATGGATACCAATGTCTCCTTCTGCTCATCAAGGTTGTGTACTTCATCAAGGTATTTTTCTTCTTGGAAACTTTCTCCATGGATTTGTTCTTCTTCATAAATAGGATCATATAATTCACCATCTTAATCTTGATATCTAATGATTTTGTTGACCTCCTCAGGTATGGAGAGAGATTCATCATCATTCGGGAATTTTTCCTAGTACCCATACTTCTCAGTTACATCATCGTATGATGATCGTGTTCCAAAATATGAAATGACCACTTCCCAAGCTGAGTTTAGGGTATGCCTTTCCTCATAATTTTCGAGGATGGTGTCATACTCTTCTTCTCTCTATTGACATAACTTAACCAGAAAGTCCTTGTTAGGGCAGAGTTTTATTAATTTTTCATGAAACTCATAATCTTCGCTTGTGCTTTGCTTGAGGCACTCAAAAATTTCCTCATTTTTGTTGTCAACTTATTTTCTTTCAACTATTTTTTCAACAAACTCTGGAAGAAGCGTTTCTCTCAATCCTTCAATAGGATCAAGGTCAAAACCTTCTCTCAAAAAATCATCCTCTAGGTCCTGAATTGTATCTTCAAGACTTTGAAATTATGGTCCCAAACATTAAAGGAACTCTATGATGAGGATCGTCAAAGAAGATATACTTCTTGGCTTGAAAGATTACTTGATTGATCAAAATCTGGACCAGGGGTCAAATTTTAGCTCAAAAATCAATATTCTCATATTTGCCTCAAAACGAACATGAGCGTATCCCTCGTCGTCATGAACCCGACGCAACTCATTTAGTCTCAAACGGACGTCGGGAGCGAGAGATATTGCGATCTGTTCGAATCGTCAAACAGGCAAAAAAAGGGACACTGACTGTGCAGTCCGTACAGTCCGTACAGGCTGACGTGGCAGAGGTGACGTGTCTTGACCGTACATTCTGACGTGGTAGTTGGTGATGTGGCATTCATTTATTGGCTGACAGTTGGGAAAATGTTGTTGTGACACGTGGCAGTTATTGGGCAAATGGTAAGGTGCCATGTGGCCCAGTCCTGGGCTGCCATGTGGCACCCTTTTTTTGCGTTTGTTGGTAAAAAACATATGGATTCCACGGGAGTCGGACCCTGGACCTCCCCACCGGTGTAATCTTTGACAATGGCCGCCCTATCAGTGCACCATCCATTGGTTCTTATTAACCATATGGTTTCAAAAATATTTGAATTTGACTATTGTTTAAAATGGCGGGGGGTCGGGCCAGGGCTTAGCCCCGACCCACGGTCCTATCATTATTACATATGACCCCACTTTTATATGTGTATACACAGAGAGCGCGGGGTAATACAAATGTTTATAACCCACAGTTTTATGTTATACATACGACCATACCCTTCGACAAAAGGCACGCAGGGTTTTTTTAAAAGTGTAGCCCTTGGTTTTTATACATGTCACCACAACATGGAGTAAAGCCCGCGGTCTTATGGAGTTTCATGTGACCATGATCGGGGTGCGGAAGGGGCGTTAGAGCAGTTTCAACCATTTAGCCATTTTGCCCAAGCGTGCGGTCGTATGGACCTTTATGTGCCCAGGTGCTAGGCGGTTAGGGGCTGGCGCACCCATAACTGTCCTACAGTTTGCATCATTGGCGTGGTTGTTCCCGGTGCTAGGTTTTCACGCTATATATTGTGTGTGTGCCAGGTTCATTTCACAAGGGTGTGTTTTGTAGATGCAGAGACAACAAGCTTGAAGGAGGAAAATGGCAGGAGGCCTATCTTCCTCATTTCTTGGCCGATTGAGGTGCCGTAAAAGCCCAGATAGGGGTTTTTGGATGTCTTGAATCCATTGGCACTATTATCAAGGCCATTTGAAGACTTATTTTGCAGTTTTTTAGCCATTGAAGTTTCAGCAAGCTCCAAGGAGCTTGAAGCCCTCATTGATTGAGGACATGTTTTGGTGAGCCTATGTTTGTTTTTTGTGATTGAATAATCATTTTTGGCTAATTGTTATGCTCTGAACACATTGGGACAGGTTTCAGAGGCTTTTGAGGACTTTTACAGGTGTTTTTTCCAAAAAGAAGCTCAGGGAAGCTTATGGCCACATGTAGAAGAGGTCATGACCGGATGAGACATGATCCGTTTTCAGAGTTTTATTAGTCATTTTTGGGGTTTTTATGTGTTCTGATCCCAATGGTACAGTCTATTTTTCCATTGGAGTTGAGCAGCAGCTTGTAAAATAACTTTTGAAAAATTAATCCCAGAGAGCCAAGTCCATTGATGGAGGCTCAAGGAGATGTAGCCTGGAGAGGGGTGAACTCCTTTATCATCTTGTTCTTGTTGTGAGTTTGAAGGTTTATTTGCTGCAAGTTATGTTGTTGTGTATTTATTGAAAATACATATATAACCATTTAAAAGAACATATCCTCACATATAAGCATTTAAAAGAAGATTCATAAACTTGGCACATAATTTTATCTTGCATATTTTAACACATGAAGCAAGGTCCTGTAAAGTTTATTTTAATGAAGTAGAGGGTGCTTGCATAGCATAAAAAGTCAGCCTTCTATTTTCAGATCAGGTGGTATCAGAGCATAGTTTGTTTTGCTCATGTGTTTTCCATTGATAGCTTGAGATTTAGCTGTTGGTATTGTGCAAGTTTTGTGTTGAAGTTTGATATCTTGCAAGGATGGAGGAAGCTTCAAGCATTGATAGTTTTCATATATCTTCATTATCTAAATTCTTTGACAAAAAAGAGTTGCTAACCATGAGAGATTTGATGAAAGAGATGTGTGAAGACAGGAATGAGAGCATTGCTCTTGAAGAGCAGTTGATGGCCATGAAGAAGGAGAAAGACCAGCTTCTTGAAAGGTTGCATAAGATGGAGATTCAACTCCATGAGGCAAAGGAAACCCTTACCAAGTACATGCATGAACATGAGGTATGAAATGTTAGTTTATCTTATAATTCCTCACAAGATGAATGTTTTGGTGTTTTTGAAAATCACACAAGAGGAATAGGGTCCAAGTTATTGTTAAAAATGGGCTATGAAGGTAGAGGTTTGGGCAAGCATGCACAAGGCATTGTTGAGCCTATTGTTGTTGAAG
>ML802366.1:251741-271331 GCA_009831015.1 Picea engelmannii
GTGATGATTTAATGTAAAGTTTTATTATCTCTCATATATTCTTGGGTGGAAGGAAGGGGCAAGGATGGAGAGTTCAAATCTCTATTGATATTGGAGGATTGTATCTTCCTCTTGGAGGTTTATCCCTCCCTTTACATTTGGAATATGTATCTACCTTTGGAATTCATTACTTCCCTTGAACAATAACTATTGATTATTTCTCATATATTGTGCATGGTGTATTATGGTGTATTGGTGTAACTCTTATATTATTGTTAATTTCTCATTGGATATAGTTGAATGGTTTAAGTATAAGTTGAAAAAGGTTTTAAATTGTACTTGATATTGATTCACCCCCCTCTCAGTATCAACAATTACAACCACTCTTCTCATGTGTTTGTTTCACTCAATCCCCTCCCATGAACATAAATTTTTTGTGTTCTGAGTAGTCCAGTTGGACAACGATCCATGCTAATCATAATAAAGAATATGTTGAAGCTGAACAAGAAAAAGGATTCTTATCATGTCAAACCAATTCATAAGAATAACACTATGAAGAAGGCATAATGGATTTTGAGGCTGAACTAATTAGTTCTTTAAGTGAGTTAAGAAAAGAAGGAAGGAAAACAAGTCTCTCAAGGAAAGATTGATCAAGCTAAAAGAAAATTCTGAAGAAGCCCAGTAGATTATCATAAGTCAAAAAGCTCAGTTGGAAGAAGCCAAAGTGATTGAAGAAACTCTCAAAGATCAGTTGAAAGAGAAACAATGTTTGGAAGCCGAAATAGTATCACAAATAAAGGAAGTAAAGAAGAGAGAAGAGATTTTGACAAGTCATATCAAGGAAATATCTGAGGACTTAAACAAGCTTGAAGTAGAATTTAGTCAACAAGAAATAAGACTTGAAGAAGAAATAATCTCCTTGAAGACCCAACTTGAAGAAATAAAGAGAAAAGAAGAAGGTATGAAAATCCAGATGATAAAGAAAGAAGAAGATTGTGAGAATCTTTAGGAAGAAGTCATTACATTAAGGGTTGAAGTTGACAATCTCAACAAGAACTTGAAGAGATCTAAAGTACTAGAAGATATTATCAGTTGTCAAAGGTCACCATTCAATAAAACAGGTCTTGGATACACTGGTGAGACCTCAAGTAAATAAGATGAAAACATTAATCCCAACAAGAATGTCAAAGAGAGAGGAATCTCTACACGACCAATAATGAAAGTTGAAGAGAAGTGTTCTAGGTTGTTGGAAAGGAAGAATGAAGAGAAGGATAATAATTATGCAGACATTCTCAAAGGAAGGAATCATGGTCAGCAAGAGTCAAAGAGTAATTAATACAAAAGATATGTATCTCAAATAATACCTTTTATCCCCAAGCATCAAAGAAGCTTTGACCATTGTGAATGAAAAAATACTAGAGAAGATAGTGATCATCCAAGTTATGAATTCAGAAGGAATACGTTACAAAGAAGATTATTTTCTCCCAGGTATCAAAGTTTCTTTCTAGGTTATTGTTTTACTTGTAACAACTTTGGACATAAATATATGGATTCCAAAGAATATGGAAGAAATGTTCAAGCAAGAGATGATTATGTGTCTCCCTACAATGTGAAATTTTCCAAATGCCACAACTATGGACATATATCTCGTAATTGTAGAAGGATGACGAAGTCTTCCATGGAAAAAAAAATCGA
This sequence comes from Picea engelmannii, assembly GCA_009831015.1. Classification (NCBI taxonomy): domain Eukaryota; kingdom Viridiplantae; phylum Streptophyta; class Pinopsida; order Pinales; family Pinaceae; genus Picea; species Picea engelmannii. Next base: position 253,416 of record ML802366.1, read on the forward strand.
CATCATATACAAGAAAGTTTGGAGAAGAAAACAAAAATAAGAAGAACAGGTGAATGAAGAGCTCCCAGAGATCATACTCACAGTATTTGAAAAAGTACAAGATCAGGATGAATCTACAGGAAAGAAGGAAGATATCGAAATTCAGAAAGATAATAAATCTACAGGTGAAGAGAAAGATGATAGAATTTAGAAAGATGATGAATCTACAAACAAAGAGGAATATGACTCCGCAATAGGGCAACTTCGGCCATTTTTCTAAGCCATCTGGCTTGGAGACTCCTAGTAAATGTAAATGATGAAGAGGGGGAGTCTAAGCAACAACAAATGGGTCAGCATCATTTTCAGTTGAGTAGCAGAGTCATGGAAAATTTTGTGACATATGGACATAAATGAATTCATTAGATATGTGGCAGGTGTAGAATACAATACTTTACATGAACCAAAGATGATACATGGTAGTGGACGAAAGCATGAGCTCAAAAGAAATTGCAAAAAGGAAGATGGACTCATTGTGAAGCATATGACTCAGAAGTAAAGCATATTGACATGTGAAACTAGTCACGAAGGAAAGCACAAAAAGATAGAGAGAAACCATTAGGAAGAGTTGTATTGTCAAGAGAATATTATTGGATGAATATGTCATACATTTTAGTTCAGTGAAGATTACAAGCCATGAAGACTTGAATTCAAGTGATGAAGGAACGTTAACATGAATTTTTTTCATATACATCAGTAGATTACAGTAACAGGAAGCACCAATGGAAAATGAACATCGTAAGAGATGAAATAAAGCATATACAAGAAGCCCCAAATTGATCTACATGACATGTTGCAAAGAAGACAAGGGAAGATAAACAATCAGGCAGATTCAGAAGATGTCAGCTCAGTGAAGACATTAAAATTCAAGTAATGAAGGAACATTACTATGAATGTTTTTTATATGTCATAGTTTTACATCATAAAGAAGCACCAATGGATAAAAAACATCGGGAGAGAAAGCACAAATGAAGAAGAGAAAAATCAGAAGCATGAATACTTGGAGAGAAATTGTCATAAGAAGGTATATTATTAGGGGGAGTTACCCTTTTCCATTGATGTCTAAGGTGGAGAGAAACATGAGGAGAGAAGCATGATGACAAGGGGAGAAATAATCATAGGGGACTATGAGCATTTCCATCAATGCTAAAAGACGAGATTGTTGGAAAGTTGGTTGTCAATGATGTCAACCATAGAAGGAGCCCAAGATATGGGTGTATTTAGAGAAGTATCCAAAGTAGTTTCCTTATGGCATAGATTTAAGCATGGCCCTCATGGGAAGATGTTTTGAAGAAGTCTACAAGAAGCCCTGGAAAGATGACCAAGTGGTTAAGTGGTTGAGAATCCTTCAAGATGTAGTCATGAATCCCATAGTAGTTTGATGAAAAAGAGGATGAAGGACATTATGATTGCATAAAAAAACACTCATAGATGGATAGTCCTTCTCATGTTGTTTCCAATGGTAGGTGATATGTCACGTGGTTCCTCATGGTTGAGGAGATATTCCCTCTTGAATATGGAAACACTAAACTATGGTTAAGAAGTCCATAAATGGTTGTAACAAGAAGTGACAATTCGACCCCCAAATTAAGGAAAATAACATAAATCGTTACAACAAAATATTATAGGTCAACCTTCAAGAAAGTAAAGGTGTTACTTAGAAAAGTATAAATACACTTGTTGGAACAGGAGAAGACCCAGGGTTCAACTCTAACAATGCACCAATAAACCCTAACTATTGGCCCTTACGGCAACACCTGCGAAGCAGATGAAGTCTCACCTGCAATAGCAATAGGGGGTTGCAGGACACAGGTGTCTACAACCAGAGGAAATACAAGATGATTCTAGAAAACACAACATAATATAACCTAGAGATTATTAACAGTATTATGCTTCAATTCGCAAAGTCAGTTATATCTCTTATCTTCAACAGGGAAAACAACATTGCAATAACAGTATAAAAGATAGCAAATAACACAACATCAACCACATAGAACAAAATATTTTGCGTGGTTCACCCTCTCCCTAGGGATACATCCATAAAATTGTGTTTATTGATCAAATATATGAAAATATATAGTTCTATTTATGCACTCAGTTGTATATCCTTCTCTCTCTTCCTCTTTCTTTCCCCTTCCCACACACCCTATTGTAGGATAGATCTTCCCACCCAATTGAAGATCCAAAAATACAAGAATTCTTTTAGACATAACACTTTTACATATCAATATCTGTATGGTCCCCTTATCAACTCTTCTAGACCTCTATTTATCCTTCCATGACTCTTAGAAACCCTAGACCAAAGTCCAGGTGCAAAAACCCTAGGTGCCACAACCCAATATTCTAAGGACTTCGTTGATCTATTCTTCCTTCCTCTCCGTGATGTGATCCAAAGCACTCATTAGTGTATTCTTCCACTTGTTGACTTTTCCACGACCTATATTCTTTGTTTCTTTGGCTTACTTGATCTTCTCTTTCAATGGCTTGCTTCCTTTACTTTGTTCCTTCTTTTATGCTTCTTTTACCACTTCAAACCTTCCTCGGTTTGTGTGCCTTCCATGCACTTCATACTTTGAATTTTCTCTTCCTTAATCTACCAAGGTCCAAAATTCCCCCAACACTCACATGTGACTCCTCCCGAGTCACTGCAGGGTTGTGCTTTCCGTATTACTTCGATTGTAGGCTGCGAAGAGTATCCTGTGATTTTTTCTCTGTCTCTCCTATCATGTGCAAACTGTCTTTTCTATGTCTGGTACCCAATTTCAACTACACCTGGTACCTAGACCATTCTTCCTTGATTTTACTAAAAGTTGTGAGGCGACTGGTTGTCACAATACAGCTTCAATCGGCTCCCATTTACTAAACCATCCTTAAATTCTCCATTAAGATTATTCAACTACACAGCTCCACCCTCTGTAATATTGGAAACCTCGAATGGCCCAAGCCAATGTGTCCTGAACTTTCCTGGATGCTTCATGAACTTGTTGTCATATAAAAGTACCAAATCTCCTTGTTTAAATGTTTTCTTCTTGATATGTCTGTCATGGTAAGCCTTTTCTCATTCTTTTTGTACCTACTGATGAAATCCTGCAATGAATTTGTCTTCCTCTAATTCTTTCAACTTCGCGAGCTTGTCTTGAATAGCGTCGATGTCATCCATACCCATAAATGTTGCAATTATTAAACTAGGAACCAAATATTCCATAGGTACTACTGCTTCTAGGCCATAAACTAACTTGAAGGGAGTTTGTGTTGTTAACTTTTTGCAAGTAGTTCGATAAGCCCATAACACTGCTAGAATTCTCAAATCACAATCATCTCTGTTAACACTTCAAATCTTAGTCAGCGGTGTCTCCAAGATATTATTGAAAGCTTCAACTATATCATTCACCTGTGGGTGGTATGGTGTGCTTTTTTTATGGTTAACTTCGAACTCCTAGGTCAAGGCTTCGATAGTTTTCTTAATGAAGTGTGTGCCTTGATCAATCATAAGGATATTCAAGCATCCTAATATGGTTATGATATCCTTAAAGATGAACTATGCAGCTGTAGCTGCACTATAGTCCTTGACCACTCTTGCTTCTTCCCATCTAGTCAAATACTCAATAGCAGTGATAATGTATCGAGCTCATGTGAAATTTCTTGGTGGGTTGATAGGTCCCACAAAGTCAATAGCCCATTTCTCAAATTCATGTAAAGTTAACTGAGGAGCTAAAGGCATCTCATCCCTTCTAGAAGGATTCCCTATTCTTTGACATACAGTGCAGGCTCTGTAGTATTCCTTAGCATCCTTATGTAAAGTGGGCCACTAGAGGTCAGCTCTGAGAACCTTCTACGATGTTGATTTCTCTGCATAATGTCCTCCTGTGATTCCTTCATATGCTTCTATAAGGATAAATGGTCTTTCTGACTCCATAACACATCTTCTTAAGATCTCATCTGGTCCCATCTTATATAACTGTCCAGCTATAAGTTGAAAATATGCAACACGGACTACCAACTATTTCTTCTAAGTAACTGTATACTCGTGAGGTGCCATTCCTATGGACAGGCACTGGACTATCTCGACGAAGTGATCATCGACTTTTGTGATGGCCAACAACTCTGCATCTAGTAGTGTATCATCCAAACTAGTAGGTACCTCTCCATGTTCTAACCTGGATAAGTGGTCCAGTCCCTTATTGATTCTTCTTAGCTTGACCACAATATCAAAGTCATACTCTTGGAATAATAGTATCCATATGCATATTCTTCCCCCTAATAGTGGCTTTTTGACCAAGTACTTCAATGCAGAATGATCAGTAAACATATTAAAATGTCCTCCCAACAAGTAGTGTCTAAACTTCTGCAATGCATATACCATAGCTAAGCCTTCTCTTTCAATGGTAGTATAATTCATTTCATATGTAGAAATATTACTGCTAGCAAAGGCTATATGGTGGTTAATATCTCCTACACCTAGATATGCTAAAACTGCTCCTAATGCAATGGATGAAGCATCGACATGAACATTGAATTCCTTACTCCAATCTGGAAAAACCAAAATGGGTGCAGTGACCATTTTATGCTTTAGTGTGTCCAAGATCTGTTGGAATTCCTCTATCCATTGAAACTTACTATCCTTCTTTAATAGCTTTTCCATAGGTGTTGTTATCTGTGTGTAACCTTTAATAAATTTTCTATAATATCCAATGTGTCCCAATGTAGTGCACAACTGTCTAAATGAAGTAGGAGGAGGTAGATCAACAATGATAGCAATATTGGAAGGATCTGCCAACAACCCCTGTTTACACACAAAGTGTCCTAAAAACACTCCAAAAGGTGAAAAGAAAATTCACTTCTTCAAGTTCAAGGAAATTTGACATTTCCTGCACTTATCTAACATTAATCTCAAGCATTCAATACAATCTTTCATTAGACTAAAAACGGTCCAGTCATCAAAGTATGCCTCCAAAAACTTATGTAAAAATTCTTAAATGCTTCGACCACCACCTTGGAAAAGATGGTTGGCACATTATTCAAACCAAAAGGAATCACAGTGTACTGAAAAGAACTCCATTTTGTTGAAAATGTAGTCTTATTTATGTCCTCCTTAGAAATTTTGATCTGGTGATAGCGTGAAAATCCATTTGTGAATGAATACACTTCATGTCCTCCTACATTATCTATAACTTCATTAGTAAAAGGTGTAGGAAATGGATCATGTAAACATGCATCATTCAAATTCCTTAGTTCTACATAGATTCTGATTTCTCCTAACTTCTTATCTTGGACCACCATAGGGTTGATCCATTCAGATTCTTCAACCATTTCTATGATTCCTGCTTGCAGCATTCTATCTAATTCAATATTAACTTTCTTCTTGTACTTGGGATTTAGTCTGTAAGGTCTCTGCTTGACAGGTCTTGCATCTACTTTCAAAGTAATCTTCATTTCTCCCATGGGCCCTTTAATGCCCTTCATGTCTGTGAAGTTGGTTGGAAACAAGTCCTGATACTCATGCAATAGTTATGTAATCTTACTAATAGTAGCATCATCCCAATAGTCTCCAACATTTTTCAACTTAGGTGCCTACTCTGTTCCAATATTAACTTTCTTAATTTTAATAGGTTTCCCAACAAAAGGTAATTCAATCCCTGACCCTTCTATATCTCTTTGTCCTTCAGTTTTTGAAATGTTCACATTCCTAGGGTCATCATCCTCATCAACATTAATATTATAACAACCTTGTAACTGTTGAAGAGGCGCAGTCCATTCATCTTATTCTTGTTCAAGAGGGAGGTTAGGTGTTTCCTCAAAGACCTTCTGTCTTACAATTTGTAAAGCATGATCTACTATGGGGTACTAAATTTCAAATAGGAATGTAGCTGTGAAGTTCTAGGTCATACCATACCAATATATAGTGGCTAAGTGCAGTTCTGATTGAAGAAACTAGTTGATAGGCGTAGTATCTAAGGTGTTAATGAACTTATGTACCCATTGTTATTTAGGAATGTTGCTCCAGGCTTCCTCACAAATTCGCACATGGTTCTTAGGACAATTTTGACCTGTGTATTGGACTTCGCAGTCTCCATCTTGGTACTAAAAGTGCACTGACAATAAGGTGTGACATTGTACCCACTCTGTGATGTTCTTCTTATGGGTTTCCCACCATCTAGTCGATGTTGCTTTCAAGGCCTCATCTAGTGCCAACAACCTCTATTTTATTGGTACAATTCCATCAAATTTGAATAGAAATATCTCTAAATTGTTCAGGCCATCAAATGTAGGAAGATTACTTACTTTTGTGCCAATCCAGTGAACGACTTTGGTCAATCTCGCACACCTTCATGTAGAGACTTCATACATTATGTTCTGCCAATTTTCCAATGCTTCTTTTGAATTTGATGAACATGCACTTTCACTTTGCCAACTTAGATTTCCATCTGTTGTATGGTTGATATAATCATGTTGTCTTGTTGTTAGTGTATAGATGTTCTCTATCTCATAGGCATAGTCTTCTTCTCTTATAGGTTTTGTGTATCTATGACCTTCATCAGGATCAAGAGGTACAATAACCCTAAGGCCATCACCTTCAAATGTCATTCTTCTCTTTTTTAGGTCAACAACAATCAAATTGTTGAAATCCCAATCAATACCCAACAACACAGGATAGGGATAACTATCATCAACAATCTTGATCACTTCGAATTATGAAAATGTCCTCACTTCATCAATGTCTATAGGGACATGCTCTAGTCTTCCAACGAGGCTCATCGCCTCCTAACTATCCATCCTGATCCTAATAGGAGAGAAAATCAATTTAGGTTTTTTAATCAATGCCCAAGTCTGCTTCGTCATAACATTTACTTCTAATCCCAGGTCGAGGACCACATAGTCTATGTCGTAGTCTCCAATCTAAGCACTAAGGTGCAGTTCTGTACTTGTCCTCCTTTTTCTAGATACTTGATTAACATCTCTATTTACCAGAGGATCTATTCTTCCAATTTCATACTGTCTTATCAGGTGTTGTAGTTTCTGCACAACTCTTTCATATTTAATCAAATTAATACAAGTATACAAGAAGTCCACAAGCTTGCTTGCCTCTTTTCCCTATCTAGGTAGGGAAGACTGATCAAATTATGGAGGCATTTCACATTCCCTTACTTCCGGTTGCGTTCTATATGAAGAAGAATGTTCACCTAAAAATTATCTTCTTGCTTCTTCAAAAGTGTTATTTTCTTTCCTGGGATCAAACAATGGTGCCTTCTATGAAGCTCTTTTGATACTTGATCCATTCGTAAACTTTCTTGGGGTCACCCTATCTTCTCCTATGATAGTGCCTCCTCTAGTAATGACAATGACTCTGGGTTCCTCACCGCGAGGTTCAGCTGATATTATTTAGACTTGTTGTTTTCCACCCCGTCTTTCCTGAAATTTGGATAATAATATTGGAAAGTCTTCAATGACATGATCAAACAAATTACATTAGATGCAAGTGGTGCAAAGATTCCAAAAATTCCTTTCCAAATGACCTAGCGAGGTGCAATTATAAAAAATAATTTGGCCTCGACTTTGACCCATGCCTCCTCCCCATCCTCTTCCTCTGAACCCACCGCAAGGATTGAAGTTTCCTCTTCCTAGGGAATTGAACTACGTAACATTCCCCTCTTGTTGTAACTCTCCTTGAATTCTATATGCATCCCTTTACCTTTCATGCATGAGGTCATAAGCCCTACAGTCCTTCTCGTCATGCCCCACATATTTGCAAAATGTACAATAAAGATTGGTGGGTGTATGGACATATTTCTGCATATAATAACATTCACCAGGGCAATGTCTAGTTCTACATACCTCGCACTATGGTAAAGTATCATGATTAAAAGGGTTGGGAGATCCAAAGGCCAAGTACTCATTAAATAAAGGGAAGTTCTCTTTGTCATGGCCCTCTGATTTACATTTGATACACCATATGTCTTCTCTTTTCTCCTTTCCTTTATCTTTCTTCATGTCTTCAACCTGTAAAGATAAACTAGTTAATTGATTCAAAATCTAACTCATGCCTGGACTAGATTCTCCTGCATGGGATGCTTCTAGATTCATGGCAATCTCTAATGCCTCAGCCTATGAAGAAACCTTATGTTTCATCATAGGACTCTAATGTGTGGCAGCAGGGTAGCGATGAACCATTCCTTATGTTTTTCGTCTGGAATATGAAAACTTAAATGGCATGTCAAGGTCTTAAACCCCTAATCAAATTCCCAAACAGGTTCAGTCACCTTCTGCTTGATTTCCTTCAACTTTGTAATATACTGCGACTCTGAATTAGGATTCTTGAACTCTACACTCAATGCAGTCTTAATGTCATTTAGTGGTTTAGGCTATACAGATCTTGTAACAAACTTCATATACCATCTCAATGCACGATCCCTCAAGGTAGTAATAAACTGATCTCTATTAATAGCTTCATCAGTGACTTGCTTAATGCTCCACACAGCTTCACATAAGAACCAGTGTTGGTCAGGATCCTCATATCCATCTCCTCTGAAAATGGGTAACCTCATTTCATCTACCATGGATTTTCCTTGGTTTCTCGACTGAGTATGTACTAAACTGCTTGTAACATTACTCTAAGTGATCTGATTACTTTGGTTACTTAATGCTACTAAAACAATAAGAGGATTAGTAATACTTACTTATACAGTAGGCGCAATCCCTAAAGTTTCAAGTTCTTCTCAACAAAGTTCTTCAACCTCTACTTCCTCTTCCCTTGCTAACTCTGAATACCCTTCATCTGATTGCCCTGCTTCTTCTCCACTATAGAAATCTTCATCTTGTGCCAATGGCTCGTAACTCTGCTTAAACAAGTTCACAAAAGGAACCTTACTGAATGATCTCCCACTGCACGTGTGTCCAACCTCTGTGTCACTATCGTTGTCTAAGTTCTTTAACATTATCTTTAAAATCCAGCTTATTATTATATCTTCAAGATATTCTTCTCATGCAATAACATCTTAATCTTCAGTTTCAAAAAGTGTAGAAACTTTCCTCTAGGTCCCTATAAAAACTATATGATTCTACTCTGTCGATAGCAAATTTAGTAATGTACCCTCCAATAGTGCTATAAAACTAGAGATCCACCACCCTAGACATGACATTATCAACTTCCTTGACTTTATTAATCAGCATCGTCGTCCAAACCACATGTGGTCTAGATCTGCTTTCAAACTATGTGTTTGCTAGTGTGGCTAAGCACTCGTACAACTCCTGATGAACTCCAACAAAGAAAATCTTGTGCACATAAAAAAATATTCACTTCTCAAACCCGTCTTCTGTACTAATGCTAGGGTTCTTGTTCTGAGCTATGACGAAGCCCCTTTCTTGTTCTTCTATCCACTTATGAATCTTTGTCTTTAATGGAAACCACCTTGATATTCCCTCAAGAATATCCCAGTCTTGGCAAGGAACCATTTGTTGGCACAGGGGCAGACGCAAGGTTCATCTCTAACAGCGCACCAAAAAACCCTAACTACTGGCCCTTACGGAAGCACCTATGAAGCAGATGAAGTCTCACCCGAACTAGCAATAAGGGGGTTGTACGACACAGGTGTCTACAACTAGAGGAAATGCAATATGATTCCAGAAAAACAACGTAAGATAACCTAGAGATTATTAATAGTATTATGCTTAACTTCGTGTAGTTAGTTATATCTCTTATCTTTAGCAGGGAAAACAACATTTCAATAATAGTATAAAAGATAGAAAATAACACAGCATCAACCACATAGAACAACAAGATTTTATGTGGCTCACCCTCTCCATAGGGCTACGTCCAAAAAACTGTGTTTATTGATCAAATATATGAAAATATATAGTTTTATCTCTACACTCAGCTGCAGAACCTTCTCTCTCTTCCTCTTTATTTCCCATCCCTGCGCACCCAGCTGCAGGATAGATCTTCGCACCCAGTTGAAGATCCAAAAATACAATAATGCTTTTAGAAATAACACTGTTACATCTCAATATTTGTATCATCCCCTTATCAAATCTTCTACACCTTTATTTATCTTTCCATGACTCTTGGAAACCCTAGACCGAAGTCCAAGTGCCAAAACCCTAGGTGAAAAAACCCTAGGTGCAAAATCCCTAGGTGCCACAACCTCGTATTCTAAGGACTTCGTTGATCTATTATTCCTTCTTCTTCACGAGGTGCTCCAAAGCACCCATTAGTGTCTTATTTTGCTTGATGAATTTTCCACGACCTATGTTCTTTGTTTCTTTGTCTTCCTTGATCTTCTCTTTTAATGGCTTGCTTCCTTTACTTCATTCCTTCTTTTATTCTTCTTTAATGACTTCGACCCTTCCTCGATTTGTGTTCCTTCCGCACACTTCATACTTTGTATTTCCTCTTCCTTAATCTTCGCTTTCTTTCATAATACCTGACCAAGGACCAACAGTCCCCCGACACTCACATATGACCTGTCCTGAGTCACTGTAGGGTTGAGCCTTCCATATTACTTCAATTGCAGGTTGTGCAAGGTAGCATGTGCTTTCTACTTTGTCCCTCCTATCATGTGCAGACTGTCTTTTATGTGTCTAGTACCCAATTTCAACTGCACTCGGTACCTAGACCCTTCTTCCTTTCTTTTACTAAAAGTTGCGAGGTGGTTGGTTATCACAATATAACTTCAACCTGCTCCCATTTACTAAACCATCCTTCCATTCTCCATTAAGAGTCTTCAACTATGCAGCTCCACCCTCTGTAACATAGGAAACCTTGAATGGCCCAAGCCAATGTGTCCTGAACTTTCCTATATGCTTCTTGAACTTGTTGTAATATAAAAGTACAAAATATCTCTGCTTAAATGTTTTCTTCTTGATATGTCTGTCATGGTAAGCCTTTTCTCATTATTTTTTTACCTGCTGATGAAATCCTGCAATGAACTTGTCTTCCTCTAATTCTGTCAACTTCGTGAGCCTATCTTGAACATCGTCAGTGTCATCCATACCCATAAATGCTACAATTCTTAAACTTGGAACCAAATATTTCATAGGTACTACTGCTTTCAAGCCATAAACTAACTTGAAGGGAGTTTGCGTTGTTAAGTTTTTGCAAGTAGTTAGATAATCCCATAACACTGTTGGAATTCTCAAATCCCAATCATCTTTGTTAACACTGCAAATCTTAGTCAACATTGTCTCCAAGATCTTATTGAAAGCTTTGACTGTACCATTCGCCTATGGGTGTTATGGTGTGATTTTTTGATGGTGAACTTCGAACTCCTGGGTCAAGGCTTCGATATTTTTGTTAATGAAGTGTGTGCCTTCATCACTCATAAGGATCTTTGGGCATCAAAATCTGGTTATGATATCCTCAAAGATGAATCGCGTAGTTGTAGCTGTACTACATTCCTTAACTGCACTTGCTTTTTCCCATTTGGTCAAATACTTACTAGCATTGATAATGTATCGAGATCCTGTGCACTTTCCTAGTGGGTTGATAGGTCCCACAAAGTCAATAGCCCATTTCTCAAATGCTTGTAAAATTAAATGAGGAACTAAAGGCATCTCATTCCTATTCTTTGATATACATCATAGGCTCTCTAGTATTCCTTAGCATCCTTATGTAAAGTGGGCCACCAGAGGCCAGCTATGAGAACCTTCTATGTTGTTGCTTTCCCTACATAATGTCCTCCTGCGATGCCTTCATGTGCTTCTACAAGGATGAATGGTCTTTCTGACTCCATAACACATCTTTTTAAGATCTCATCTAGTCCCATCTTATATAATTGTCTAGCTATAAGTTGAAAATCTATAGCGCAAACTACCAACTGCTTCTTCTGAGTAACTATATACTTGCGAGGTGCCATTCCTATGGACAAGAACTAGACTATCTCGGCGAAGTGATCATCGACTTTTCTGATGGAGAACAAATATGCATCTGGTAGTGTATCATCCAAACTGGTAGGTTCCTCTCCATGTTCTAACCTCAATAAGTGGTTTGATCCCTTATTCATTCTTCCTGGCTTGACCAAGATCTTAAAGTCATAATCTTGGAATAATATTAGTCATCTGCATATTATTCCCCTCAACACCGGCTTTTTGACTAAGTACTTCAATGCAAAATGATCAATAAACATCTTTAAATGTCCTCCCAACAAGTAGTGTCTAAACTTCTGCAACGCGTATACCATATCTAAGCCTTCTCTTTTAGTGGTAGTATAATTCATTTGAGATGTATAAAGCTTCCTACTAGCAAAGGCTACAGGGTGGTCAATATCTCTTGCATCCGACTGTGATAAAACTGCTCTTAAGGCAATGGATGAAGCATCGACATGAACATTGAATTCCTTACTCCAATCTGGAAAAACCAAAATGGGCGTAGTGACCATTTTGTGCTTTAGTGTGTCAAAGCTCTATTGGCATTCCTCTGTCCATTGAAACTTACTATCCTTATTTAATAGCTTTTCCATAGGTTTTTTTATATGTGTGTAACCCTTAATAAATTTTCTATAATATCTAGTGTGTCCCGATGTAGTGCACAACAGTCTAAACAAAGTAGGAGGAGGTAGATCAACAATTATAGAAATCTTGGAAGGATCTACCAACAACCCATGTTTACACACAATGTGTCCTAACAACACTCCAAAATGTGAAAATAAAATGCACTTCTGCAAGTTCAGGTCAATCTGACATTGCCTGCACTTATCTAACATTAATCTCGAACATTCAATATGATCTTTTAGTAGACTAAAAACAGTCCAATCATCAAAGTATGCCTCCAAAAACTTATGTAAAAATTCCTTAAATGCTTCGACCATCACCCTCGAAAATATGGTTGGTGCATTATTCAATCCAAAAGGCATCATAGTGTACTGAAAATAACCCCATTTTGTTGCAAATGTATTCTTATGTATGCCCTCCTTAGCAATTATGATCTGGTGATAGCCTGAAAATCCCTCTGTGAATGAATAAACTTCATGTCCTCCTACACTATCTAGAACTTCGTCAATAGAAGTTGTTGGAAATGGATCATGTAAACATGCATCATTCAATTTCCTTAGATCTACACAGATACTGATTTCTCCTGACTTCTTATCTTGGACCACCATAGGGCTGATCCATTCAAATTCTTCAACCAGTTCTATGATTCCTTCTTCCAACATTCTATCTAATTCAATCTTAACTTTCTGCTTATACTTGGGATTCAGTGAGTAAGTCCTATGCTTGACATGTCTTGCATCTGCTTTCAAAGGAATCTTCATTTCTCCCATGGGTTTTTTAACTCCCTTCATGTCTGTGAAATTGGTTGGAAACAAGTTATGATACTCATGCATTAGTTCTGTATTCTTACTAATAGTAGCATCATCCCAATAGCCTCCAACATTTTCCAACTTAGGTGCCTGCTCTATTTAAATATTAACCTTCTTAATTTGAATAGGATACCCAACAAAAGGTAGTTCAATCCCTGGCCCTTCTATATCTCTTTGTCCTTCAGTTTCTGAAAATGTTCACATTCCTAGGGTCATCATACTCATCATCATTAATATTATAACAACTTTGTAACCGCTGAAGAGGCGCAGTCCATTCATCTTCTTCTTGTTCAAGAGGGAGGTTAGGTGCTTCCTCAAAGTCCTTCTGTCTTACAATTTGTAAAGCCTAATCTACTGTGGGGTATTGAATTTCAAATAGGAACGTAGCTATGAAGTTTTGGGTCATACCATACCAATATGTACTGGCTAAGCTCAGTTCTACTTGAAGAAACCAGTTGATAGGCGTAGTATCTAAGGTGTTAATGAACTTATGTACCCATTGTTCTTTAGGAATGTTGCTCCAGGATTCCTCACAACTTCGCACATGGTTCGTAGGAAAATTTTGACCCATGTATCGAACTTCGCAATCTCCCTCTTGGTCTGAAAAGCTCACTAACAACAAGGTGCGACATTGTACCCACTATGTGATGTTCTTCTTGTGGGTTTCCCACCATCTAGATGGCATTGCTTTCAAGGCCTCATATAGTGCCAAAAACCCTTGTTGTATTGGTACAATTCCTTCAAATTCGAATAGAAATGTCTCTAAATTGTCCAGGCCATCAAATGTAGGAAGATTACTTACTTTTGTGCCAATCCAGAGAATGACTTTGGTCAATCTAGCACACCTCCATGTAGAGACTTCATACATTTTGTTCTACCAATTTTCCAATGCTTCTTCTGAATCTGACGAACATGCACTTTCACTTCACCAACTTAGATTTTCATCTGTTGTAGGGTTAGTATAATCTTGTTTTCCTGCTGTTAGTTTATAGATGTTCTCTAGCTCATAGGTGTTATCACTGAAATCTCGTCCGCACATAGTTATAGGAATCTAGCATCTCCAAACAACTATTAGTTCACCCATGGACCAAAATTACCAAAAATGCATTCCCAAAAGGTCCAAAACTATACAACCAGTTATAAAATAAGGATGTGCTATGACTATACAGGAAGCGTGTGCACATGCACCATCAAGAAATGATGGTAAAGTGCACATGTGCACGATGCACGACTGTGGATGCTAAAATCCGCACACACCTTAGAACGGTGCATTTATGATGTTGGTTGGCCTCCCACCCAGTTCTGGTTCAGCTTCCAAGTCGATTTGACATCCAAATCTCAGCTGAATCCGGCTAGGTGGCTGGTCAAATACCTAAGGGTACCCTAAATGGCCCCTTGTTCACACTAAAAGCTGGTGGAATAATGCCTCAAAGTTATGCTATAAAAAGAGGCCATGGGTGGACTGCGTTTTCAAGGAATTCATTTGTAAGGTTATGTTGCTGCTATTCTCTTGGGGAATCCTCTTTTCTCATCAAGAGCATACTAGCACCATTCCATTTGAGCTATTCACATCACCTTTTGAGTTAATTAGCTTGGGATTCTTTCACCATTTCTTTCAAGTTTTCAAGTTGTAAGAAGAGCTCAATCTTGGGGTTTCAAGAGCCCTCCCTTGGGGGAAGAGGGGACCCAAAGTCTCCCTTTCTCTTTGGTGTTTTATTTTCACTAATACAATCCTTTCCATTGGTGACATGAGTCTTGTTTTTTTCTTGTTCTTATGTCCTTATGCACTATAGTTTAATTGTTTTTATCATTCCTAGTTTAGTTCTTAGCTTAGTCTTTTATGCTTTATTCTTCTAACCCTTTCCTTTACGGTTGTCTTGCTTAACTAACCCAACTAAGCTTGTAAGCACCTTTGTTTTGCTCATTTAGGTGACAAAAGAGGCTCAACATATTGGCAACTCCAATGGGGAAAGGTATCAATTTTCTACCCCATTTGGGTTATTTTAGCTCTTCTTTTTGTTTATTTAACCTGCAGGTACCATAATCAGCCCAAGCCGACCTACAGGAAGCCAAATTCAAAGCTGAGTTGAAGGAATTTCATCCAGAATTTTCTTCACAGTCATGTGACCGTTGTGCATGGGTTTATCGGTCCACAATCACGCATCGTGTGCATGTGCACCAAAATCATTGTATTACTCAGCACCTTCTACGCACTTGCACCCTTCAGTCTCTTTTAGTTTTCACATTGGCGCTCAAAGCACCTATGTCTAGTTTGAGACCTATGCACCTATGCATAAAAATACACATTGTAAGATTTTTGTGATCTGTGGAGGGCCCATAGCCTTCTTAAAGTTGATTCCATGCATGTTGTAATCTGCACTACACTTACATTCCCTCTCCATATAAATCGATTAGTCAAAACACATAAGAAATTAGGGGGTTAAAATCATAACTTTTCCCTCTTTTTGTTTTCATGTTGCCACATGAATGGCTTGCTTTGATTAAAGTTTAAGTGGGAATCATTCTACATCACATATAAAACTTTCATTGGGGCCAGAAATTGGACATCAATCGTTGAGTATGCTCCTCTCTCACACTCCAAAGCGATCTTGAGAATTAGAAAGAGGTTGAGGGACAATTTCATCTCCCTTAAAAAGACAAAATATTTAGGAGAGAACAACAGCCCCCTCGGGACTCCTCTTAGTTTATTTTTCAAACACATCTTAAGATTGTAAGGGCCCATACATGCCCACATGCTACAAAGATAGGATAGTGTTGAAATTTACTTTCTTAGATTAAATCACTAGGGAAGTTTAAAGGTTTTGAAATGGGCCCATACATGCCCACATGTTCACAATATAGGATAGTTTCAAAGTTTTCTTAGATTACATCATATTAAGGAGTTAAAGGAATAGTAAGGACCCACATGTCTACATGCTAGTTTCCTAGGGACTTTAAAATTTCGCAAGGTTTTACCAATGGAATTTAGTTAATTAGGTAATCAAAGACTTGTAAGGACCAAGCGAAGTCCACATGCAGCAAGGTGACACCTAATTTATCAAAACATATTGGCACACTTTCACTCATTCACACACAAAAGTCACTTCTCACTCACATAGTTTGCATCTTGAAATGTGGAGGTTGAAGTAAGTTTCCTCCAAAGGGATTCTGAAACACCCCACCCTTTTCTTGACAAAACTATCCACTCCCACTTAATTTCAATGAGATTGGCTCACACCCCCAATCTCTCAAACAACCACATCTAAATTTTTTCTAAAAACTCACTAAGTTTTCCTCAATAGGAGGTGCCAAAAGAATTTTTTTAGTCTAGGTAGGATTTCGGGGATAGGCTTCCAAATAAGTCCCCGTTATCTGGTTCTCACATCTTCAAAACAATAGAATTTGTCAAATAAAGAACTTTAAATCCTCCACCTCAAGTGTTCCCAACACCATAAGGCAGGGAGATACCTGTGAAGGGTTGAAGGCCGAGGTCTGGTTGTTCTGTGTGTCCCCCTTTGAGGCACCCATATCTTGGATGGGATCCAACTCATGACCCATTTCTTATGCCGAAAATCTAAATGTCGCACTTTGACCGAGGTACCTAGTGACCAAATTTTAGGACATCTACCCAGGTGGCAATTGTGGGTTGCAATTGCACTTTGATCGGATTTTGTGTGGCTATTGGAAAATATCACCAGTTCTTTCGGGATATGCCCCCTCTACCCCTCATTATAACTGATTACTTCATCCTTCACTAGTTTCTCTTCTGGTGGCTTCAGACCCCACTGTCAAGTGCTATTGGAAAGTCCAGTTCTATTTGAGAGGAAGGACATTAGGTCTTTTAGGACACAATCATTTGTTTTCTTTGTTCTCCCACGCGGACAAAATTCACCTATCCACATATATGCTTCTTTATCAAAACACTTTACATATGATGCCCTTTCTGATTACATCTGATTTGGAAATATATTGTGAAGGTACAAAAATTGCAGCAAAGGCTCTTGTTTATTTATTTCTCTCACCACCATTCACACATATTCACTCAGCTAGTCAGACATCATAGGGGACCCACAGAACCCCCGTCGTTCCAGACGCTTACTAAATCTCCCTCCTATTCTAGGAGGAGTTCCTATTCTTGCCAACTCATCAACTCCACCTTTTCACACCCCTTTGAGTGCTATTGTCTTGGGATCAACTTTGCTTGGTTCCTCCTTACTTGGGTCCACGTCCCAAGGTCATCCATCCACTCCCTCTCCTTCACATGGAAGTCGGGGGCCAAATTCTTCTCAAGGGGGAAGTACAAACCCACCTAGTCCCCTCCAAGGGTTAGGTACCCAAAACACTCACACCATGGATGGAACTAACCCTCCACCACCACTCCAAATTCGATATTTGGCTTCTCTCAACATACCAGATCTAAGAAAACTCACAAAAGATCCTATATTGTGTTGGAGCCACCCCTGTTTTTTCACTTTACACAAATTTGGAAAAACCTGACGCTTATGATCAAGAGCTGTTTTTTCTTTTCTTTCCTTCCAAAAAAATCATAAGACTCTGAGAGAACTTCCGTGACCAGAATAGTAATGCT
>ML802366.1:284578-302148 GCA_009831015.1 Picea engelmannii
AGTTGGAAGCAAGACAACGTGAACGCAGAAACCTTCTTTAGCTTCCCACGCCGAGGTTAGCGAAATCCTCTATCAACTATTATCATATTTTCGGATGCCTTGACACTGTACTTTAAGCCTTAGTACAGACTCAGGAACAACATATTGTATGACCCCACATGGCCTACAATGCCTACCAAACTACCTTCAGACATCCCCAAGTTTGGAGGAAAGGTAAGAGACAAACCTGCCAACCATGTCATGACCTTCCACTTATGGTGCTCTTCCAACAGCATTATGGATGATTCCATCCGACTATGATTATTTCAACGTATACTCACTGGCCCATTAGCCAAGTGGTATGTAGACAAAAAATCAGGGTCCCATGCGACTTTCGAGTCTTTAGCCAAAGCATTTTTGAACTTCTTTCAATTACCAATCTATCATGACAATGGTCTTGAAATACTCTCTGATTTTAAACAAACCTCGGCCACACATATCAATGATCACATTCATGAGTGGTGTCGACAACGTAGTTTGTGCAAAGCAGAAACCACCAAACAACAATGCCTTGATTGGTTTCTCAGATCACTTGTCTCTCTCCTCGGTAAAGATGTGGCGTATATCTTCCCTCAACCAGAAGAAGAAGCCATCAGTAAGGCTCAACAATATGACCTCATCTATTCATAATTAGGATACTTGTACACAGCACTACGTGATCTCCCAAGACCCGTGCCCTTTGGACAAGATAAACCTAGGATGTCTCACTCAGCAGACGGATTGATTGGTACCACCACACATCACAATCCACAAACCCAACAACCACCAATGCATGGCACACCTCAATATCTGTCAGCCTATGGAGAACTCCCTTATTATCCTCCTCCCCCTTATCAACAACCATATCATGTTTCCCTTCCTCCACCTACTAGTGGGCCACCACCGACACCCACAATACGCCCACCTATCCAACCAAGTTCTGGTACTCCCTTCACCTCAGCTTATACTCTAAGTACTAGAGAAAGCGCCATGCCTTCCTATGTACCTTAAGGATCATTACCACAACATAATCCATACTTTCCATTTACTGGCCCTCCACAGCCCATGGCTCCACCACAAGGACACCCAGACGCTGGGGTTAATTTTGTTCAACCCTCTCCCATTCAGAAATATCAAAATTTTGAACAACTGAATACGGAAAATCCGACCCATCAGTCTAATAATGCAAAAAATAAAGGCAAAAATTGGAACAATAATAATCTAGAGCAAGGAGGAACTCACCCTCAACAAAACCAACCTACTTGGGGCAACCAAAACCCTTAAGGGGGCAATAATAAACATCAAGGGAAAAATAACAACAATCTTCGGACCAACTTCCCTTGTGTCCTTTGTGGTGAGTTTGGTCACTATAATCACCATTTCCCCCAAATTACCGACTTTAAATGGATGAAAGACTCTGTAAGTGGACCACGTCCCTCGGCACCGCCTGCTCCCCAGCAGGCCCCATAGAAATATGTGCAGCAACCACCCCCATTCATGCTGCAAAACCCCATCCCACACCAGGGAGTAATGAACACCCAACAAGACATTCAGCCTAACCCACCACAGATAGGAAAATATCCCAATCCAGGCAATCCTGTCGATCACACTATCCTCCTCACTAGTGAGGAAGAAGTTATTCTACAAACACGCAATCGTCAATACAACACAACCCCTAAGTTTTCTCCCACCACCTCGGACACACCCCCAGTCGTAACTGGGCCCCCTTTGATGATTCCTCGCCCTAATACCAACCCACCCCTTCATATTCCTCGCATCCCCTTACACAAGAATGTCCACAACCCTCAGGCTAGGGCAGTTCATAATTACAGTTTGGTCGATGATTTGGCACAATCTCCTGCTGCTATGTCAGTCTTAGAAGTCCTTCAAAATTGTCCTACTCAATGGAAGTCGTTACTTTCCGCCCTTGGGGCAGTCGACCCTATGGATACCTGACTCATCAGATTTGATATTGATAGCGGAGAACCTCGCCTCCCTGCTCTCATCACTTTTCAAATACCAGTTAAAATATGGAACATTACAGTTCATTGTTGCATCATTAATGAGGGTGCATTCACATGCATTATGTCAAAATCTGTATGGCAGAAACTTGGTTCCCCCAAACTTATACCATCTACCATTAACTTAAGAGCCTATGAAGGACAACCATCTTCTCCCGAAGGACTCTTCCAAAATTTCTCCATAGAACTCGGGGGAAAGACCATTCTCATTGACATTGAAGTTATCGATGCCCCACTCGATTACAATATCTTGTTCGTTCATAGCTACATGTATGCTATGAAGGGAATTACCTCTTCCATCTTTCGAACCATGATGTTCCCCCATAACGGGAAGATCATTACCATTGATCAAGCTTCACATTATGAGCCTAACACTTATGCCAACATCGATAACATTCTCCCTTTCATCCATACTAATCCCTAGGCGTACCCACTCATCGAGATGGACCCTGGAATTTTCAAAGACCCATCCTTGTTAGGATCTTACCACAGTGCACCACCACTCATTCATCCTTCCAATCAGGTATGTGTCATCTCATCCATGAGAACTGACATTGAGGATACCCTTCCTCCTAGTGAGGCTTCTCTTATATCTGACATCCCACTAGTCACAGAGCTCCTCCCTCAAGAATCTCCTGAGAACTCGTCAACTCCACTAGTTCATGATTTCACCTCACCTTAGGGCCAAATCCCAGTTTGGGAAACAGTTCCCCAAGCCATTACTCAAATCCCCTTCTTCTACCCCCCACCAGGCATCCAATCTTTTCAAGTAGCTGCAACACTTACCCTTCCCAATATGGTGCTAGCAATCCCAGTATGGTATCTACATCCACCATGAGTGGTTCCTCAACCATCTCTCCCTCCTTAAACCGAAGGTGTTCCGATGTAGATTCCAATACCTACTCCAGAAGCAACAACCTCACCCCCTCTTGCTAATGCCACAACTACAGTTGGGGGCAGACAAAAGAAGAAAGAGCCCATTGCTCCTCTCCCTCCTTGCATCCAACCTCCTTGTGCACTCTGCGAGAAATAAGGACACCCCACTAATCGATGTCCCTCTCTCCCCGAGCTACGCAATCTAATACAAATCCCCCATGTGACCACATTGCCCATGGCTTCATCAAGCACACCCAATACCACCACAATGTCATCCACTATAGGAAATAAAGGGCTGCGAACCAAATTCACATGTGCCATATGTTCAGAGTATGGCCACTATACTCATCATTGCCCCACCCTACCTCAGTTTCGACAGACACTCGCAGTAGTACACCGGAGTTTTCAACAAAACCCCTCTACCTCCATGTTGTCAAGTACCCAAAGCACTGTCATCCATTATGTCGCCACTTCATTCAATGAATGTATGAGGTGTCCTTGCACCCTATGTGAATCACTTGATCATTTTACATATCAATGTCCTATGATCATCGAATATAGGTGTCGCCAAATGGCCCTTAGTCAAAATGCTACACCCCCTCCAGTGCCAGCGGAATCAGTGATTACCCATACTCCATCTTTAGAGGTTATTCATATCCTTTCTCCTGAACCTAAAGCACTCCCTACTCCCCCATGGTTCTTGGATGACTTATACGAGGATTTACCCCGAAATCCCCCCAATTCCCCCGTTCATTTCCCCACGGAAATTTTATGCCCAACTACCATTTTTAACCCTCAATATCTTGATATTTGGTTTATGTCGAGCGAACCACCACAATATCCTTGCATCACTCCCCCTGCTTCTTCATCACCAGAGGACAATCACACAGTGACAGTCACCGATATTACTCTTCTGGATCCCTTGTATTCCTGACAATTCCACTGTGACGAGGACATACTCGAGGAATTAACCACCCCCAACTACCCATGGGATGCACTACACCACAGATCGCTCTTCCTTTCATAGGAAACCTTTGCACCTCCTAACCAACACCCCATATACACAGTCGAAACCAAGGATTTTATCCCAGCAAGGCATATCGACTAGTTCAACAACCCTATCCTTGCCCTTGATGCTTTTGAAGAAGGAAATATGGATAACATTTCCCCCACCATCAAAATCGATATTTCCATCAAAAATGGAGTCGTCGAGGAAATCACTATTGGCACCGCATGCACTCCTGAAGAAATTACTGCCTACAAATCTCTCTTCCAAAAATACCGGGACATTTTTTCCTGGTCATACATGGAGATTCTCGTCCTTGACCCCTCTATCGTCGAACATCGAATAGACACTTGGCCTGATATCATGCCTATCCGCAAAAAACAACAGTCGCTACACCCATCCAAAGCAACGGCCATCAAGGCTGAGATTGATAAATTACGCACCCCCACCTTCATTTACCCCATCACCTATATGTCATGGGTCTCCAACCCTGTCCCTGTTAACAAAAAACAAGGCACTATTCGTGTCTGTACGGATTTTTGCGACCTCAATCATGCCTATCCCAAAGACAACTTTACCATGCCCTTTATTGACCAAATTATTGATGATTGCATCAGTCACGAGGCATTTTCCTTCATGGACGGTTTCTCTGGCTACAACCAAATCCAAATTCACCTAGTTGATCAGTACAAAACCGCATTCACTACCCCCTGGGGTACTCTCGCATATTGTGTCATGCCTTTTGGCCTCAAGAACGCTGGAGTGACATTCCAACGATCCATCACATACATCTTTCATGATCTAGCTCATATCATCCTCACATATTTGGATGACCTCACCACTCGATCCAAGAAACACACTCAACATCTCGATGATCTACAAATCATCTTCCAAAGGTGTCATCAGTACAATATCCACTTGAATCCCCTCAAGTGTGTATTTTGTGTCACTGTTGGCCACCTTCTTGGGTTCATTGTTTCCCAAAGCGGTATTACCGTGGATCCCCTCAAAGTCCAAGCCATCACAGAAATTCCCCCTCCTCAAAATTTACGCCAACTGCAGAGCCTACAAGGAAAAGCTAACTTTTTACGGTGCTTTGTCCTAGACTATGCCACTCGAGCACACGGTTTCCTTCACTTACTATGCCACGAAATCCCATTCCACTGGGATAAACATGCCCAAAATGCTTTCAATGATCTTAAAATGGTACTCTCCAACACCCCTTTGATTAGTCCAGCTGACTATAACCGCGACTATATCCTCTACATATCAGCCTCAGTCATCTCAGTAGCAGGAGTTCTCGTTCAAATAGGGGATGATGATCGTGAGCATGTCATTTACTATATTAGTAAAAACCTCTTAGGGACACCCTTGAAATACAATCACGAAGAGAAACTATCCCTTTCGATTGTCCTCGCAGTCCAAAATCTGTTCCATTACATTCTGCTTCAAACTACCAAAGTCATAGAAGATTCCAACCCCATGCAATACTTGCTCAGTCGTTGACAAATTAACGGTAAATTTGCTTGATGGATTGTCATCCTTCAGGAGTACAATCTCAAATTTTCAACACCCAAGAGCAAGAAATCTCTCATCCTTGCCGAACTCATCATGGATTTCCCCTCCGATACTACCAGTTCCCCCATCAATACCGACTTCCCCGATGAACATCTCTTTTACATCCCCTCAGATGACCCTTAGTATGGCGATATTCTCGTCTATCTCCGAACACAAAAATTCAGAAACCACCTCTCCAGAGATGATCGTCAATGTATTCATCACCAGGCACCTCGTTACCTCCTCAACGGGGATATCTTATATCGGTGAGGAGTTGACACCATACTTCATCAATGCTTGACTATTGACGAGGCCGATAGAGTCTTGAACGACTACCACATCGGCACTTGCAGGGGCCATCTCTCAGGGATGTCCATCGCTAAGAAAATCATCTGCGCAGGTTACTTTTGGCCTACATTATTTCACAATTGCATTCATGTCGTGAACCGATGTGATAAATTCTAGCTTTATGCCAACAAAGCACGCACACCACTTGCTCTTCTACACCCAATCATTACTGCAGGCCCCTTTTGTAAATGGGGCATCGACTTCATGACTTGCAACCCTCCATCTATCAATGGACACAAATACATCATAGTTCCAATTGATTACTTCACAAAGTGGGTTGAATCCATGCCTACCTTCAACAACACTGTTGACACAACAGTGCATTTTTTCTTTAACCACATCATATCCTGCTTTGGAGTACCACTCCAACTAGTCTCTGATCACAGGAAACATTTCGAGAATGAGATTTTCATTGAACTCTCATCTAGGTTAGGATTCTCCCATGATTTCGCCTCACCATACTACCCTCAATCCAACAGACAGGTAGAAGCAGTTAAAAAGGTCCTCAAAACCATGTTGCAGCCCACGGTTAATAAACATAAGACCAATTGGCATCATATGTTATTTTCCATGCTATGGGCTTATCGCACGGCAGTGAAAACTGCCACTCGTTTCACACCATTCCATCTAGTCCAAGGAGTTGAGGCCACTCTTCCCATCGAGTGCAAAATTCCCACCTTACACACCGCTATTGAGCTATTACCCAACACTTCTCCAATGGAGCATCATTTTCTGAACTTAGAGTCCCTCGATGAAGATCGTCGATCCTCATTACAGAATAATGAGGCAGCAAAAAAATGGTCAAAGGCCACCTTTGATTGCCATGTCAACCTTTGCTCATTTAACGAAGGAGACCTCGTCCTCACTTACGATATCGCTTACGATACCCTCGGCCATGGCAAGTTCGAGTCACTATGGCATGGACCTTATATCATCCAACATTGCCTCACTAAAGGTGCATACATCCTGGCTTCCCTTAAGGGCCACCCTCTCAAAGAACCCGTCAATGGGTTGTACTTAAAGAAATTTTACGCCTGAGCGTAACCATTCTAAACTAGGCTATTTCTTTTGTTTTTGTTTGTTTTAGTGTTTTTACTCTTCTATTTTCCATACCTCACGCCTAAACTATCATTTTTGTTATTGACGGATGCCTCCTCCATCGGCCTACCACATCGGTTACGCTGACGGCACCAGCTATTGGACATAGAATCTCGCTTTGGCCCTCTATTCCCCCTCACATGAACTACTCCACTCCAGCGGCATATGTTTGGGCTCAGCAACCAACAACCAAGCCGAATACACCTTCATCATTGGTCTCCTCATCGAGGCTATCCATCATCATATTCGTCACCTTAGCATCTTATTAGATTCCCAACTTGTCATCCTCTAGCTCAACAATGTGTACCGTGTCTGTGATCCTTGCCTCTTTCACAAATACCTACAGGTTATACTTTTATCTTTACACATATCCCAAGATAATTCAATCAAATAGCAGATAACATGGCTAACATTATACTAGATTGGCATATATCACATCAAGACACCTTCACACACACGTAAACCATCAGAAGTCTATCACAGTATATAGATTAGACATCATAAACCACATTAAAAATCATCAACACATATGAACATCACAAATATCCCAAAATGTATATCCATATATATATATATATCGGCCAAAATGTCATAAGTGTTTACAAAAAATAGTACATCGCCCATAGGCAGGTGAGTCACCTCATCCCTATTAGTACAAAATCGAATGTCACAACTATACAAAATGGGCTCACTAACCTATATCAAACACAAAACTACATATATAGCAGCCCTCAGGGCACTTCTAGTGCTCCATCACTAGGTCCTCCTTCTAGCGGAGGTACCCCACCAGCTATAGGTCCCTCAGGTCCTGGGGGCAACCTCCCAGTCATCGCAGCTCCACCTATAGCTTCTTTACGGATCAGAGTCCACGAATCTTCTAGCAACCCAATACACTACTCCAGGATCCCCTCATCCTGGATCCCCACCCACATCCCCTCGGGCACTCCCTGTAGAACCGCCTCTAATCGATGACAGAAATCATCAAACTCTCCCCCGGCCTCGGCAGGAGGAGCATGTGACGGCCCTGCACCGGGGGCATCATAACAGTGTCTCCTGGCCACTCTATCATCATCACCAAGCCTCGCCCCAACATCCTCTCGACGTCACCTCTCCCCTACTTGTGGCTCTCCTCACAAGGTCTCACAGGCCCCTGGCGGGCCGACACTCTGATCAGCTTGACCTCTGTCCACGCGATCCCACATCTACACAAACAAACACATGATAGCATCAACATCCATGCAAATATCAACCATATTCTATACTATCTAAACAAATCCAAAACCAGCAAAAATAACATCATACTACCTCGGTGGTTGAATACCTCTCTCGGGGGTAATACCATCTCTGGGTCATCATGGAAATCTATCTCACTGTATGGAAACTGCAATATGATCTGTGGCATATGACCCGATACCTGTGCAACCTTTGTTGTGAAGTAATGGCCACCCTCCCCACCCCCATGACGGACCAAAATATTCACCCACCGCCATAGTCACGGCTCTCACGCTCCCGGTGGGTCTAACAAAACTCTTGGGTGCAACATAGGCACCCTCTCTAGAAACAAAGCCACCATAATAGACCCAAAAGAAAACTCCCCTGAGTCGGCAGCTCGACATTTGGTGAGCTTCCCCACCATATTGGCATGCAACATCAAGCCCCAAGAAAAATGCTCACCCCCTAGTGCATGTTGCATGATCCTCAGCTGGCTGCCACTAATACGCTGAGTCATGAGTGACCCATAAACTCTCACAATCATCGTTTCCATGCAACGATGTACCAAGGCATCCATCACCCCAATCCTCACCACTGATCCAGACATAAAATCCTCTCCTGAACAATATGTCCAGGCAAGGGTAGCCAACTTCCCCTCTCCAACTATCATCGGCTCGGCCGGTAGAAGGGTTCCCCAAAAAGGGAGCCTAGTCAGAAAATAGAGATCCTCTTCAGTAGAGAATGCCAAGTGCTCCCCATGAACAATAAAACACTGCAACTCCGGACTCCACATTGAAATCAGGAATTGTAGCAAATACTCATGTGCCCTAACCAGTGAGCACTCAAAAAACTTCAACAGCCCACAGCCCACCAAAGCACTACAAACCAAGCTCCTCATCCCTCATGGCCTCCCTTAGTCGTGCCTAGCCCCTCTCTCTCCAATGGATCGACATCATCACAAATGATCACCTGCATCCACATATACAGTACTCGATCAACCATCACATCTCATCAAAACACCAAAAAATCTCCCAAAAAGATAAGGTTTTTCTCACCCTCAGCTTTGCCTCAAGGGCATGGTTTTTATCCCTACAGGCATGCACACATGTGCCCTTATTCACCCCACAGGTGCGCATGTATGCGTGCCTGTTCACCCCACAAGCATGCATCAGATGCATGCATGTTCACTACATAATTGTGCACTTATGCGCAACTGTCAGAAACACAGCCGCGCACATATGCGCGGCTGTGTTTCGAACAGGCGCACATCCCATGCACGCCTGTTTTCCCAAATTGAGCACCCCCTTGCGGGACTATGCCCATTATAACCATGCACTCATGCGTGGGTCACCATTGATCACCCATGCATTTGGGGGGCCACACTCCCAAAAACCCACCGTAAGGCCATCCGTATGGTCCTACCCAAAAATTGACACCTAACTACTGTATAGGAGGATGAGACCACTAACCTGACTCTAGCACCTCCCGGATCAGCTTCCTTGCACTCCTGAAATCTCTGAATCTTCTCTAGAATCTCATTTCCAATCAATATAGCAACAAGTACACATGAGGTGGCAATGTAGGCCCTACAGCTATATATAGGCCTTTTTTTTGTCAAAACTTCCATACTCCCTTCCAGGAGCTCCGGGCATCCATTTTTCGATCCGTCATACTTCCCAGGTCCCCATCCATCCCTGGCCCTAGGGGTGCCATTTTCTCATACCCCATTCAGGTACGCATGCTCATGTTCAAAATTATCAAATAACTATTATATGTTCGTTATCTTCAGATATTGTTCACGTCGGGTATTTGGTTTTAATGTGTGCAGGTACTTGGCCCTCACAAATCCCTGTAGCCCCTTCAGGTATATGATCGACACTTGCATGTAGTCATTCCCTTTGAATATCAACTACATCTTCCAATTCCACCCTCCGACATCTGCCTATAGAATACCCCCATCCAGCTCTGCAGTACTCTCACCTCCGCTGCATTTTTAGTACTGTCACCTGGTATCCCTCTTCCCCATATGAGTTGTCCCATTCTAAGTTCCCCTTGACCCTTTGGCACTCATGCTACTTTCACCCCCTAGGGATGGGAGTCCCAATAGTCTTACGCATGTTCAAGAATTAGCCACATACTCCTTCTCCTCATATTGCTAGACTGACCCATGGACTCCCAGGATATTTCTTCACAATTCTCATTGGACTGCACCCCCGCAGTATCATTAGCCCCCCAATTCATCCAACATCAGTTTTCCCATCTGCGAATTCCCCTTCATGCATTTACCTCATACAAAGACCCACCCATGGGGCCCCTCACCCTCCACTAGCTCCCTACACAACTTGCACCCTCATAGGCCAAGCCATATTGCACTGGGGCACCCATTTCTATATTTGTACACTCATCCCCAATTATTTATTTATTTGGCAATTTTACAAAGCCTTTGTTTCCAGCATTTACATAGATTTTGTCGTCACCTTTGGCGACCTTCTTCTTTTGGAAAATGCAACCCATGACGCTCTTGGTTGGGGCATCCATTATCTTCTACTTTTGTTTCCATCGTCCATAAACCCCGAGTATCTCACTATCTCTGTACCCTTGCTCTCTGAGTTTGTCCACTTTGTCACGCGTCTGGCACCATCTAACCCCTGCCTAGTTGTCCCCCTAACGCTAGGTCCATTTTCACGGTTGCTGCCACACCCCCTTTATCCCCAACCAAGGGAAGTCTCGAGTATCACCACTTCCTGACGTCATCTATGTTACTCATCAGTTCTTGATCTTCTCCAGTGGATTTCATGAAGCCCTCCACTTCTTGGAGTCATGTCTTCCTTTCTGTCGACATCAACACAGTTTCCAGATGGGCGACAGTATCTTGACTCTCATTACCTTCACAATGAGGATTCTTGGATGACAAAGAGAGAACCATCATTACTCTCGACTGTCATTGACCCCCACGACATTCAACTTCAACACTTTCTCATGTTGTGGTGGGTCTTACTTTATGACTATTGCAGTTGTTTTTATATTTGTCGAAGACCTCTGAACATTGTTAGGCCATCAATGCCTACGAATCATCGACACTTCTTATAGGTGTCATCGCCTCTTTTTCAGAGTTTGTTCACCCTCCAAATTGTCCTCTGCTATTATCAACTCGCCCCCAAGGGCGCTGCAGTCATCTTCACCAAAACACAACTTCAGTTACTGTATTACACCTTTTTTGAGTTATATGACACGAGCATGGGGCATGCCCGCCTCGTTTGTACACAGTTTTATTTTTTTACACCTTGTGACAGGTTTGGGTCCTATAGGTTCCCCTATACCCTCCAATGGGTCGCTCTTGATACTCTCATTCTCTCTCTTTCTTACAATGGTACGCTCAATAGAAGAAACATTAATGAATTTCAGCTATACGTATGCTCCTAACCTCATCCATCAGGGGGCATTTGTTATCACTGAAATCTCGTTCGCACATGGTTACAGGAATATAGCATCTCCAAACAACTATTAGTTCACCCATGGACCAAAATTACCAAAAATCCATTCCCAAAAGGTCCAAAACTATACAACCAGTTATAAAATCAGGATGTGATGTGACTATACAGGGATTGTGCGCACATGCGCCATCAAGAAACGCAGGTAAAGCGCACATGCGCACGATGCGCAATTGTGGACACTAAAAGCCACACACACCTTAGAACGACACATTTATGATGTTGGTCGGCCTCCCACCCACTTCTGGTTCAACTTCCAAGTCGATTTGACATCCAAATCTCGGCTAAATCATGCTGGGTGGATGGTCAAAGACCTAAGGGTACCCTAAATGGCCCCTTGTTCACACTAAAGGTTGGTTGAATAATGCCTCAAAGTTATGCTATAAAATAGGCCATGGGTGCACTACTTTTTCATGGAATTCATTTGTAAGGTTATGTTGCTGCTATTCTCTTGGGGAATCCTCTTTTCTCATCAAGAACATACTAGCACCATTACATTTGAGCTATTCAAATCACCTTTTGAGTGAATTATCTTGGGATTCTTTCACCATTTCTTTCAAGTTTTCAAGTTGTAAGAAGAGCTCAATCTTGGGGGTTCAAGAGAGCTCCCTTGGGGGAAGAGGGGACCCAAAGTCTCCCTTTCTCTTTGGTGTTTTCTTTTCACTAATACAATCCTTTCCATTGGTGACATGAGTCTTGTTTGTTTCTTTTTCTTATATCCTTATGCACTATAGTTTAATTTTTTTTATCATTCCTAGTTTAGTTCTTAGCTTAGTCTTTTATGCTTTATTCTTCTAACCCTTTCCTTTATTGTTGTCTTGCTTAGCTAACCCAACTAAGCTTGTAAGCACCTTTGTTTTGCTCATTTAGGTGACAAAAGAGGTGCAACAATAGGTGAAATCTTCTTATCTTATAGGTTTTGTGTATTTGTGACCTTCATCAGGATCAATAGGTGCAATGACCCTAAGTCCATCACCTTCAAATTTCATTCTTCTCTTTTTTAGGTCAGCAACAGTCAAATTGTTGAAATCCCAATCAATACCCAACAACACAGGATAGGAACAACTATCATCAACAATATCGATCACTTCGAAGTCTACAAATGTCCTCACTTCATCGATGTCTACAGGCACATGCTATAATCTTCCAAAGGGGCTCACCACCTACTGATTAGCCATCCTGAACCTAATAGGAGAGTAAATCAATTTAGGTTTTCCCATCAATGCCCAAGTCTACTTCATCATAACATTTACTTCTGATCCCAGGTCGAGGACCACATAGTATATGGCGTAGTCTCCAATCTGAGCACTAAGGTGTAGTTCTTTGTTTGTCCTCCTTTTTCTAGATACTTGATTCACAGCTCTATGAGGATCTACTCTTCCAATTTCATACTGTCTTATCAGGTGTTGTAGTTCCTGCACAAATATTTCATCTTTAATCAAATTAATACAAGTATACAAGAAGTCCACAAGCTTTCTTACCTCTTTTCCCTATCTAGGTAGGGCAGACTGATAAAATGTTGGAGGAATTTCACATTCCCTTACTTCCGGTTGTGCTCTAGATGAAGAAGAATGTTCACCTACAAATTCTCTTCTTGCTTCTTCAAAACTGTGTTTTTATTTCCTGGGATCAAACAATGGCGCCTTCTCTAAAGCTCTTATGATCCTTGATCCATCCATAGTATTTCCTAGGGCCACCCTGTCTTCTCCTCTGACATCGTCTCCTCTAGTAATGACAGCGACTCTAGGTTCCTCACCGTGAGGTTCAAATGATATTAGTTGGACTTCTCGGTTTCCACCCCGTCTTTCCTGAACTTTGGCTAACAATACTGGATAGTCTTCAATGACATGATCAAATGAATTACAGTAGTTTCAAGTGGTGCAAGGGTTATGACAATCCCTTGCCAAATGACCTGGCTAGGCGCAGTTATAGCAAATAATATGGCCTCAACCTCGACCCATGCCTCCTCCTCATCCTCTTCCTCTGAACCCACCGCAAGGATTGAAGTTTCCTCGTCCTGAGGAATTGAACTATGCAACATTCCCTTCTTGTTGTAACTCTCCTTGAATTATATATGCATCCCTTGACCTTTCATGCATGAGGCCATAATCCCTATAGTCATTCTCATCATGCCCCACAAATTTGCAGAATGTACAATAAATATTGGTGGGTGTTTGGACATATTTCTTCATATAATAACATTCACCAGGGAGATGTCTAGTTCTACATACCTTGCACCATGGTAAAGTAGCCTGCTTCAAAGGGTTGGGAGCTCCAAAGGCCAAGTATTCATTAATTAAAGGACAGTTCTCTTTGTCATGGTCTTTTTCTTTACATCTGATACAACATATATCTTATCTTTTCTCCTTTCCCTTATCTTTCTTCATGTCTTCAACCTATAAAGATAAACTAGTTAATTGATTCAAAATCTGACTCATGTCTGGACTAGATTCTCCTACAGGGGTTGCTTCTAGTTTCATGGCAATATCTAATGCCTCAGCCTGTGCAGCGACCTTCTGTTGCATCAGAGGAACTCTAATGTGTGGCAGGAGGGCAACAATGAACCATTCCTTATGTTGTTTCTCTAGAATCTGAAAACTTAAATGGATTGTCAAGGTCTTAAACCTCTGATCAAATTCCCAAACAGGCTCAGTCACCTTCTGCTTGATTTCCTTCAACTTCGTAATACATTGTGACTCTAACTTAGGCTTCTTGAAATCTACACAAAATGGAGTCCTAATTTCATTCAATGGTTTAGGTTGTTCATATCCTGTAACAAACTTCATATACCAGCTCAGTGCATGATCCCTCAATATAGTACTAAACTGAGGTCTCTTAACATCTTCATCGGTGACTTTCTTAATGCTCCATACAGCTTCGCATAAGAACCAGTGTTGGTCAAGATCCTCAGATCCATCTCCTCTGAAAATGGGTAACCTCATTTCATTTGCCATGGATTTTCCTTGGTTTCTTGACTGTGTATGTACTAAACCACTTGTAATGGTACTCTAAGTGTTTTGATTACTCTGGTTACTCTAGTTACTTAATGTTGCTAAAACAACAGGAGGATTAGTAATACTTACTTCTACAGTAGGCGCAATCCATGAATTTTTTGGTTCTTCTAGGTGAAGTTCTTCAACCTCTACTTCCTCTACCCTTGTGAACTCTGAATACCCTTCGTCTGATTTCCCTGTGTATTCTCCATTGTAGAAATCTTTGTCTTGTGCCAATGGCACGTAACTCTGCTTAAACAGGTTCGAAAAAAGAACCTTTCTATATGATCTCCCACTGCGTGTGTGTCCAGCCTCTGTGTCACTGTCATTTTCTGAGTTCTTGAACATTAGATTTAAAATCCAACTGATTATTGTATCTTCAAGATATTCGTCTCATGCAATAGCATCTTAATCTTTAGTTTCAAAAAGTGTAGAAACTTTCCTCTAGGTCCCTTGAAGAAATACCTCTCTACTTGACTATATGATTATACTCTGTCAATAGAAAATTTAGTAATGTACCCTCCAATAGTGTTATCAAACCAGATATCCACTGCCCCAAACACAACTTTATCAACTTCCTTGACTTTCTTAATCAACTTCATCATCCAAACCACAAGTGGTCTAGATCTGATTTCAAACTAAGTGTCTGCTAGTCTAGCTAACCACTCGTACAACTCCTAATGAACTCCAGCAAATAAAATATCGTGGACATCAATAAATATGTACTTCTCCAACCAGTCTTATGTACTAATGCTAGGGTTCTTGTTCTGAGTTACAACGAAGTCCCTTTCTTCTTCTTCTATCCACTTCTGAATCTTTGTCTTTGATGGAAACCACCTTGAAATTCCCTCAAGAAGATCTCAGTCCCAACAACAGAACCATTTGTTGGCACAAGGGCAGGCCTAGGGTTCAGCTCTAACAATGCACCAACAAACCCTAACTATTGTCCCTTATGGCAGCACATGCAAAGAAGATGAAGTCTCACCTGAAGTAGCAATATGGGGGTTGCAGGACATAGGTGTCCACAACCAGAGGAAATGCAAGATGATTCCATAAAAACAACATAAGATAACCTAGAGATTCTTAACAGTATTATGCTTAACTTCACAAAGTTAGTTATATATCTTATCTTCAACAGGGAAAACAACACTGCAATAACAGTATAAAAGATAGCAAATAACACAGCATCAACCACATAGAACAACAAGATTTTATGTGGTTCACCCTCTCCCTAGGGATACGTCCATAGAATTGTGTTTATTGATCAAATATATGAAAATATACATTTCTATCTATGCACTCAGTTGTATATCCTTCTCTCTCTTCCTCTTTATTCCCCTCCCTGGGCACCCAACTATAGGATAGATCTTCACACCCAGTTGAAGATCCAAAAATACAAGCCTGCTTTTAGACATTACACTTTTACATCTCAATCTCTCTATAATCCCCTTATCAACTCTTCTAGACCTCTATTTATCCTTCCATGACTCTTAGAAACCCTATACCTAAGTCTAGTTTCAAAAACCCTAGGTGCCACAACCCCGTATTCTAAGGACTTCGTTGATCTGTTCTTCCTTTTTCTCCACGAGGTGCTCCAAAGCACCCATTAGTGTCTTATTCCACTTGTTGACTTTTCCATGACCTATCTTCTTTGTTGATTTTTCTTCATTGATCTTCTCTTTCAATGGCTTTCTTCCTTTACTTCATTCCTTCTTTTATTCTTCTTTAACCACTTTGACCCTTCCCCGATTTGTGTGCCTTCCACGCACTTCATACTTTGTCTTTCCTCTTCCTTAATATTTGCTTTCTTCCATAATACCTGACCAAGGGAAACAAAACTTCAAGGAGCCTCTCATTTGTACAAGGGGTTTTCACTTGGTAAAACTGTGACATAGCACCTTCGTTCGTGGGATATTAAAGAATACCCCTAATTTTAGCAAATATTGATAAATATTTCCAAAAATCCTTTTTTTGAACCCCCCTCCCAATACATCTTTGCAATAAAAGAAACCCCTATTTTTACTAGATACCCCTTTTTATACCCCCCAATACCTTTAAATCCCTTAAAACCCCACATCCCTCCCCAATACCCACAATATATTGAATTTATTTTTGTCAATTTAAAAACCTCTTTTATGAATGAACGTGATAAGATATTGCTCAATAAGGTTAATTCCCAATGCATTTGTATAAGCAAGTTCATTGAATATATATCAAGTGAACAAGTGATCTTGATGGATCTGAAGCAATGAAGAAAGGGAGAAGGTCTTGGAGTTGCAGATGGGAGAATGGTTTTCTAAGAAACCCTAGTTGAGTTGACCCTCGCGGTTCCGATATAGAGTGTGTGAGGCTCGTCACTCGAGGCCACATGAGATGACTAGTCTTTGTCCAACAAGACTAAGGTAAAAATAAATGAAGATGTTATTCTTGTGTTGTTGAAGGTGAAGACAATTTGTTGGTCTGTGATGGTATGTACCAGGTTTGCAAGATGTGAGGTATGTTTTCTATGTGCTATGATGTTCATATCTTGGTTGTTTTAGCACATGCTTGAGGCATGTCTTGGAGACCCTTTTGGCACATGGATGCATATGCTTGAGGATCATGTCTTGGTGATGTTAGTACATGTTGATAAACTTATTGGTGATGTAATGGCACACATATTTTGTACATTATTATAGGCATATGCTTGATACATGACTTGGAGAGTTTGGTATATGCATTGAGACATACATTAGTGATATTGACAAATGCTTGGCACATTGTTTGAGGTCTATCATTGATGTTATGGTTTTGGATTTTTTCATATCTTATGTTACATGTTTTATGACATCATTGAGACATATCATGAATGATATGGTATATGGTTGAGGTACATCTCATGGTACATGATTTATGGCATATCTTTTGGCACATAGTTTAAGGAGCATCTTGGATATTGGGCACATGGTTT
>ML802366.1:327441-347730 GCA_009831015.1 Picea engelmannii
AGGAACGGTAAAATTACCCTCAGGTGCTATCAAAAGTATGCCAGCACCAGCTCCTTCAGAAGATGAAGCGCCATCGAAGTACATCTTCCAGAGACCACTTTTGCATAGTTCTTCAGTCAAGGGGCTAAGCTCTTCCTGCTTCACATTGAGTTCATCTAAACACCCATCTAAACCATCATCAAGTGACAATATGCAATTCCCCAGATCTTAGTCTGCGACATAAATGGGAAAATTATTTGGATTCTGAGGATCACTGACAGTATATGCCAATCTTGTTTCTCTGTACAATCGGGTAAACTGACCACCAAATACAGGAATTGTAGCATATGACATGTCCAATTGTAGAGAACCTCCCAATTTGGCTCCCCATGATCTGGATAACAACATACCATATTTGGGGGGAATATCTGCAATAACCACATCCATCAAGACACTCTTGACTGGGACCTGAGCCAGAGTAACAACCAGATATTTTATCATTCCCATACATTTAACCTTTCTTGAATCGAAAGAGTACAGATCTCCATAGGGTCTAGTGATCTGGAGGCCCAACCTTTCCATTATCATTTTGGGCATAACATTATGTGAGGCTCCGGAATCTAACATGCAGTTATGTAGAAGTTGGTCATGTATATTCAAGGTGACATAGAAAGGAGCAACGTTGTCCTTGGATCCTTCAAAATGGCGACCGAAAGTAATGTTAGGTCTGTCATCTTCTAGGTTGATAACATCAGAGTGACTTCCGGGCTCATAAACACCCATCACTTTGGCAATTTGCTTGCGATAAGTTGGGTTTTTCGCTAATTCTACCAAAGGAATCGGTATCTTAATTTTATTCAATTCATTTTCGAAATTGTAAGATGTATTGATTTTGTCCGTTTCTTTGGTTAATACTTCTGGGCTTTCTCTTACCAACTTATTTGTCTGAATCGCTTTATCATTCGTGATCTTAGTTGTAGTTGTGATTTTATCTGTCGGTTATGTTTCCTTTGTTAGGATCTCAGCCTTTTTCGCTTGAGACTGTTGAGTTTTTGCTATCTTGTCTTTATCGTTGGGTAATGGTAACAATGTCTCTTCCAAAGGGGGTTCATGAGATTGACCCCTTGGCAGGATTTTCTTTGGTTGGACAGTTGAGGTGGGCTTATTTTTTGATCTCAGATTGTATCTGGGTTGAAAATCGGCCATTATCATTTCTGCTTCTGGTTGAGGTATGCATAGGTCAATATGATCGTCTTCCTCTCCTTCGTTAGACGGTTGAGAAGTATTTAAAGATTTCTCATAGTCTTGCTTAGTGAGAAATGACTGCGAACACTCATCGCTAAAACATGCAACTTCATCTCCCGAATCTCCGAAATCTTGGAGGTCATTTTCTCCCATAAAATTTTCGTTTTTTAGTGGAGCTTGTATTTTTTGATCTTCATTTTTTATTTGTCTTTGTTGATTTTGGGGATTTGGGTTTCTCCTGAAGTCTCTTTTGTTAGAGGAATCACCTTTGGTCTGGTCCAACTCCATCCTAGAGATTTTGTTAGATAGATCTTTAATTATTCGGTCCATATCATCCACTCTATCGTCAGTGTATCTATTTGACCCGGAAGGACCGATCGGTTCTTTATAGCGTCTATTATCACGGTTGACTGTTTCTATTTTTGCCTTCATCTTACCTGAAGCCATCATATTGGATTCTATCTCGACCGCATCGTCTTGCATTCTAGTCAATGTGGCTCCTCTTCTTTCTCGCAAAAGTAACGCAAAATCGGGTTCAAAGGCTCCCGCAAAAGTTACTTTGGCTGAGGTTTCAGAAGGTTTAACAGCCGCTGGAATTTTATTATAAAGTTTGTTAAATCTTAGAATGAATTCCATAACAGTTTCTGAGCTCTTTTTCTTCAAGGATCCAAATTCGGTAAGGTAATACAAGTGATCCTTTTGTTCTCCCCATTGTCTGAGGAAAGCCTCTTCCAATTCATTATACGTTCGAATCGAAGCTGTAGGAAGGCTCCGAAACCAAGTTCGGACCTTCCCTTCGAAGGTCTAGACAAGTAATCTCGAATAGACATCTTCGTGCACAATACCGCAAATGTCTGCGAACTGGTCAAAGAAGTTTATGTGCTCGGCTACGGTTAGATCCCCTTCTCCAGTAAACTTAGGAAGATTTTTGATGTAATTGTCGGGTAAGTCGTGGAGGGGAACGGGTAAGACTAGGGGAGCGTATCTTGCGGCTACTTTGGCGAACACTCCAGGAGGGGGAACATTTGGTCCTCCACCTCCTCCTCTGACGCCTGCCATCGATTTAGGAGTAGGGAATAAGGGCGTAACACACAGTTTTGAATCGGGTGAGACAGGAAGGTTCTGTTGAAAAAGGGCTAGTATGCCTAAAGATAATGATCTTCCTAAAGGACTTTTACCTTTGTTTATCGATGTGGAAGCCTGATGTGGCTCGCCTCCAAATTCTGAGTAGTATGTTTCTGGATCTTTGATATGAGATAGAGGACTACAGAAGATAAGAGGTTCCGAAGGGCATTTAGTCTTTATAAGTGGGTTTTTGGGTTTATTAACCGAAGTGGTTTCCTCAGATGAGCCTCTCGCTCTTAAAAAAATTTCAGGATTATTTACAGGGGCAATTGGCTTGCCATCCGGGTTCTGTCTGGTATGTCTTCTACCAGACGCCAGTTTGTGTTTCAGTGGAGTCGCCAAGTGAAATATTTAGAACAAGACTTTAATAAGGTGTGCACTCTATGTTCACCATCAAAGAATAACATTATCAACGAAATAGTTTGTCATTTTCCCAGGGAAAAGATTTTGTAACTTCATTCCCCGGCAACGGCGCCAGAAAGATGTTGTTCCTGAGTCTGTACTAAGGCTTAAAGTACAGTGTCAAGGCATCCGAAAAGAGGTAAAAGATGTATACAATAATAAAGTCTCATTTGGTAGGGGAAACTAAGGGAGATTTCTACATTCTCTACGTCTAGCTTCCAACTGTTCCTGGGTTGCGATATCTCGTTCAATGACCCCCCATAAACGTTCTAATTCTTCTCGGGTATTAGCAGTTCTAAGGGTCGTGCTGAAAAGACTTAACGCAATATTAGTTTGGTCTGATATCCCGAGTTGAATATTAGGTTGAATTACCGTGGGTACAGTCATTGAGGAACAGTAAGGGTATGGAAATGATTTAACAAGAGATTTTAATGGTTGATTCGATTTGGTCAAAACAAGAGAAATATTCGTATGAAGAACGAAATGGGACTACAAATGAAAGGACCTTTCCCGTAACTGTATGATTTCGTAAAAGATGTGAAATGAGAGAAGAACGTAAAATGCTAGTAATGAAAAACTCTTATCGATAAAAACTTACGTATATATGGAAAAAGAAATTGACATGAACATAATTGACATGGTGCAAGTAAACACAAAATCCTGTAACTGTAGCTTGGTCTTACACCCACTGATAGCTGGTGCAGAGGAAAGACAAGGGACAATTACTGCAATATGA
This sequence comes from Picea engelmannii, assembly GCA_009831015.1. Classification (NCBI taxonomy): domain Eukaryota; kingdom Viridiplantae; phylum Streptophyta; class Pinopsida; order Pinales; family Pinaceae; genus Picea; species Picea engelmannii. The sequence continues at coordinate 330,929 of ML802366.1, forward strand.
ACTTGCTTCACTATAGTAGTGGTGGTACTAAGTTATAGTGATACCTCTCAGTTATGTAGAGCAAAATGAAAAGAAACGAAGAACATAACAAAACAAACTAATTGTGTAGAGCAAAATGAAAAGAAACAAATAACATGACAAACAAACTTGAGATACAGTCGGGACAGAATCGGGAATCTTGAATTTGCTTCGTGTTAACTTCCTTCATAGGAGAATTCTGTTACAATGGGTACCAAAAAGTCCAGCCACTTGTTCTTTTTTCTCTATTCTATTTATACAAAAGGGTGCCGGGTGTTCTCTTTACATGAGTTGGCACATATGATACACTTGTCCGTAAAATTAGATACGAGCTGTGGTGGTTCCGTCTGGCAGATGTTAGGAGTGAAGCCACTCCATCTCTTCAACTCTGTTTTCAAAGCGCGCCAGGTGCTTGTCTCTGCATAGACTCAGTGCATATCCTACATTTGTCCAGGAATTGGGATATGAGTTGTGACGGTTCTGCCTGACAACTGGCTTCTACAAAATAGCATTCTCGGGCTAACTGCGGAAGTTGGTTTCCCATAAATGCATCAACAATATTAAGGGTGCCGAGTTGTGTGCTGGGTTGAATTAGATGCTCATCAATTTGAGCCATCCCTGCCCTGTCCATTTTAGATATTTCCACCAAATCTCTCTCATTTTTCTCTTTTATGTCAAGGGAGATCCGCTCCATATTTATCTGCCTCAGCGCCTCTATGTCTTCTCCATTTTCCATCCCTAAAAGTTCAGCATTTATGTTTTTGAAGGCTTCTTCGAGTGAGTTTGTCGCTTTTTGTGCCTGTTCTCTGCTCAAAGCAATATCATGCTCCCAGTTCTTTAACAAAATATTACCTCTTCTCTGTTCGGAAATGGAGAGCCCGGGGGTTCCTGTCGAAAACCTGTTATTGGTAGCTATGACTGCTTCCTGGAAGACGATCCGAGCAGCCTCTACGTTTCTTTCCTTGACAGTCAGATTCTCGGAAATCTGATTCACTAACAAGCAATCGTTTTGAAACTCCTCGATCTTGTTTAGTAGGCTCAATTGAACAGTGGAGACCTTGCTCCGAATGTCGATTGCTCGAGATTTGATCATCTCGATGTCAATCACCTTGCTTTTTGCAACCTCTAACTGAGCCTGTAATTGCATGATCTCATCCCTCTGGTGGTCGGACTGCACCCGACCGTTTCCGATAATTGAATTCGCCTGTTCGAGCTTGGTCTTGAGGACCTCAATTTCTTTCCTATCAGCCAATTGGGCCAGTTCTATTGCCCCGGTTGTTTGACTCTTGGCGTTTTCTTCCGTCGAAGCCACCCTGGCTTCTGAGGTCTTGATTAAGCGATTTTTTGTTTTGAGCTGCCTCTTTAATGCTTCGACTGAGAATTGATTTGTCATTGCGTACGCTCCTAGAGTTCCTGCAATTTCTGTGGCAAATTCATCCTTCTTTTTATTCATTCCATCGGTCATTACTTTGAATCTTTTAGCAGTAGACTCTCCCTCTTGATAAAACTCTCGCTTCACCACGGCTTTCCTCTTTTTGTCAAAAAAGAATTCGTTGGGAGGTAGTTCTTCTGCCCTTATAGGCCTCAATTCTTCGCCAAATATCCAACCTTTGCTAACTTTTGCGTGTGCCGATTGCAAGGGTGTGATAGAGGTGATGGGTTGCCCGATTTGTTTCGCAGCTTCCCCCGGCGTGCTGAGTGGACTTTGCTGTTTTGGGGGGTCGGGATTCTTCGTTCCTGCCTCTGGATTCTGACCTTTGGGTGGACCTGTATCTGTTATTTCCTCCTCTGGATTACGTCCCTTGGGAGGACCAGCAGTTTTCTCTCTAGTTTCGGGATTACCTCCCTGTTCTGGATTCTTCTCCTGCTTGGACTCTTTCTCCGTTTTGGGATTCTTCTCCTGCTCAAGACTCTTCTGTTGCTCCCCTTCTTGACATTTTTCGTGGTTAGAGGTTTGCCCCTCGGAACTTTCGGCCTCCTTTCCCTAATCTTTGGGAAGTCCCAGGCCTCCTAGCACCACGGGGAGACATCGTTTCCTGTTCGCCTGAAATCTTAAGATAGAATCCCTGTCTTCGGCCGGTAGGGATTTGATTCGGAATTGTACTTCTGAATAGGATTGGGCCCCTCAGAAAACATCATCCGAGGGTGAGTCTTCGTGCTCGAACCTTTTTAAATCGCAATTTCCTAAATGAGTACTCACGACTCTCTGTGGATCATGCCTTTTAAATTCGATGTAGGCCAAATTCAAGCCTTCTAAGGCTGCAGCCTCAGCCTTAGCATGTCCAAAATCTAACAAGGAAAAAGAATTAAGCCGGATAGGAAAAGTCGGCCATACCTTCTTTGCTGATGCTTTTAATTCTTTTCTCACGCCGCCAATCACTGTTTGGCGAGCGATTTCGCGACATGCCAATTTGTCGGGGATAAATTGTGGAAGCGCCATAGGAGGAACAACAGCTCCGAATACTCTCAAATAGGAGAATTCTTCTTCCACATACCAGTCTGCGATATGGCTCAGATTTGTGGCCATGCCATCAGGGATGCGGGGTGGCAAAAGGCCAAAAATGGTGACGTGTAGGGGCACCATCACCCAGTTAAAAATTTCATAAATGAAATTATTTGCATTATTCTCCCACAGTTTATCGTGGTACACATGCACAGCTTTGTCTTCGGATGGAATCCAAGCCCATTTCATTAAAGGAAAAGGCGTCCTGGCACATATAGCATCCATGATATACGCGGACATGTATAACCCGGACGGCTTCCCGGCTGCCTTCTTCTCTTGGTACTCGGTGATTTTGTTGAATAAATTATCAGAGTGTATTTTTGCCCAATTGAATGAGCAACCTTCTGCCACACGAAAAATGAGGGGTACCCACTGGATGTAAAAATGAGCCGTGTCCTCCGATCCGAACAATCGACAAGTCATCATCGCCACATATCTGTAATTTGGCTCCAACGAAGAAATCGAATATACACCCTCGCTGTTCACCCTGAATGTAGAGGGGCGAGACACCCAATCCTTTATCAAGCCTGACATAGTCTTGTCAAATTCGTTGCATTCCTTCTCTTTGAACTCTGCGAAGAATTCTTTGCCAAATATGAATTCAGAGGTCGCTGGGAGCTTATACATAGCCTGGATGTGTTCGGGCCTGAAAGTCCCAATGATGTCCCATCGGTCGTTTACAATAGTCCTGGAAGGCAAGTCGATGTGATCCAATGCCCATCGGATCATATCGAAGTATGGGAGCAACCGAGGTCTGGCCGCAACGAGATGCATTCTCGACTGAACAACAGTCTTATAATTAGTGTTCAGGTCGTCCTTCACGATATCATAGTTGTAGTCATCAGAGTCGGAACAGTTTACTGCCTCGGATTGCAGGATATCTGTAATAGAAGACCAGGTAGAAACGAAGCCGCCTGTTCGAGGCGAAGTGTCTGAAACGTTGTCCGAACCCTGTGCTGCGGCTTCGATATTTGCTTTGGCTCCTCTTCTTGGTGCCATAGCTGAAACTGGCGTTTTCGTTCTTCTGTGATAAAACTGCATATACATGCAGAGGATAGTTTACTTGGAGAAAGACTTGCTCTATACACTTAATGAGAAATGTTTTTCTTTTAATAAATAAAACAAGTTTCGTATATATTTCGGAAATCATGTACCTTCGTCATGGGTTCATTAAATCGTGAATAAAACCAAATTAATTGAAAAGATCCGATCTTATTTTCGTCAGGGATTTACCCTATTTCCTCATTAATGTCATGAATATTGGGCGGCTTGACAGGTACTCGGGTTATGGAGAGTAAATGACTCCCTTGTGAACTGTGCCAACCTCGATACGTGGGACGTACCTCACTTTAAAAATATTTTTCTAAAAATTTCAAATCTTAACGGCTTAGAGATTTCCTCGCTTTTCGTCATCTCGTGAAATTCCCTTTAACGTTTTGACTTTACAACTCGCGAGATTGCGAATTCCGATCTCAGTATTAATTAACAATAAAACATGATATATCGGATCCTTAATGATATGATTAACTTAATTGCTGGATCGTGAATCGGGAATTCGAAGATAAGTTTTTTTTTAGGAGAATGATATGCTGAGTCGCGATATTGCGATGCAGTGATAATTAAGGTTCAATAAAATTATGTCGCGACTTCACGAATTGGAGTTTTAGATATTTTAACTTTATGAAAGGAAATGCCGAGAGGCGATGTGCCGAGAGGCGATATGCCGAGAAACGATGTGCCGAGAACCAAGTTTAACTATGGTTAGTTGTTTACTCTTGGTATTTGACTAGGGTTATTTAAAAATTATCGCGTTCTCGGCTCTCGGGGTTGAGAAAACAAAAATTTAGGGTCGAGAAATGCCGAGGCGCGAAACCCCGACGATGTCATAATCAAGGGTCAAAGGTCTTATACTATTCTTGCCTCGGACGAAAATTAAAACCGCGTTCGCATTCTCGCGACTCGGGACTTGTGAATTTAAGAAATAAGGTGTCCGACTTGCGAGATCACGAAACTTGAAAAATCTTAAGGACAAACATATTTGCGAAAAACGGGCCCTTTGTAAGTGACAAAGCATTACTATTCGGGCAACAAAATTTTTTTCAGAGTTTTATGATTTTGGAAGGAAAAGGGAAAGGAAAAACAACTTTATATCTCAAGCATCAGAATATTCAAAATTGTGTGAGGCGAAAAAACAGGGGCGGCTCCAACACCTAGCACCTCCCAACCACCCTGAATAATAAATTCTTTGTTACTGAAACTTATTACATCGATATAACATTATTCAATGGCTTACTAGCTCGATTGTTGTTCTGTTACGCTGCTCTGCCCTGTCTGCATCAGTGTCTTCTGCACACCCCTTGCACTTTCTGTTCTTCTACCTTTTATACTCTCTGCACCATATCCCTTCCATACAACCTTCCTCTATTGTGTATTTATACTCCTACGCTCTACCTCCTTGCTCACACTTGAATCCTCCTGCACAACGACTCACCTTCTCTCTTCTTTCTTTTGCATTCTTATAGTCTCTTTTGTCTTTGTGCATGCAATCTTCCCAATGCCTCTGCATGCTCACTCCATGCCAAATTACTCCACAATTTGAGTTCTCTGTCTGATCATCATCGTGACTCTTTAGCTTCTCTGGTTTTTTTCCAATCGTTCAACATCACTGTATGTTGTACTGAGATTCCTCAGCCTCTCTAGCAGTTTGAGACTCTTCGTCTTTTCTGTGATAGTCGAGCTCACCTTCTTTGTTTCAGTTATAGGCCTCAATGCCCATCCAGCTGTCAATCGCCTTCAAGAACATCTTCATCCCTCTTGAATATTCCCAGAGGCTCTTCACCTTCTCTGTCAATCATCCCCAAGTGTCTTCGAGTCCTCTGGCTGAAACCATCAGTGGTTTCTGGCAGTTATACTATGTCATGCTACAGTAGCCCTCCGATATTGTTCAAATTCACCTGCACCGTTGGATTGATTCCATGGGATCTTGCATTCATTTCGGCATTTCGGCATTCGACAATTCTGCATTCGTGTGACCATGTGTTTCAACATCCCTAGATGCGATCCCCGAAAACGAGCTTGGTTGCTCTAGCTCTTTCCTCCATCTCTCACTGATGTGACCAAGCGCTATGACCACAACCTTATGCATAAGGTGCTTTCGCGATTTTTTATTTCGTGAGTCTAGAGATGAGGCATCTCGACTCTCCAAGTCGTGATCCCCGATACCCCGAATTGGTGCGGGATCAACGGTCCCGATCAACACTTGATCTGACGGTTTAGATCATTTCGTGATTTCACATATCGTGATTTTGACATTCCTGTGGTGAGTGTTCTTGTCACTTCCAAATCCCAATCCACAAAACTCCATAAAGAAGTCGTATCAATGGTCCAGATCACATCTTGATCTGACAGTTGCAATTACACCGCAATTTCGCATATCACGATATTGGGTAATATTCTTTGACATCTTCAACACTCGATCCTTGAAACCCCAAAAGGGACTTGGATCAACGGTCCAGATTCTATCTTGATTCAATGGCTGTGATTAAGTCACAATTTTGCATATCGCAAAATCAGGATTCCTGTGGATGATATTACTTGACATCTCCAACTCTCGATCCGCGAAACTCCGAAATGGACTAGAATCAATAGTCCAGATTCAACCTTAATCTGATAGCTAAGATTAAATCATGATTTCTAGAGGTTAGGGAACATCGTTCCTTTGACTCTCCAGTCAGTGAACTGACGATCTATCCCCACGTGTCCTGCCTGAAGATGGACGGTCCTCCTTCTTTTGGGATTTTGTGAGCCCTCTACTCCTTTCACTTTAAAGAATGTACAGGTTCTCCTCGATCCAACGATGGTCAGACCCTATGCTCGGATCTAACGCCTGAGATCTATCCTCCATATCTGCACGCTCCTCTTGTCTACATTGAGAACTGACGATCATCGAGAATTTGGGATGGGATCCAACGATCACTGACGCTTCTCCTCCAAGCTTACGCATCCTCCTTACTTGGAAGAGTTTCTAAGTGTCAAAGGCCTCGACCTTTGATCCACCTGTGATCCTAAGTATGCTATATCCCTTGAGATTTAGCCATGAGTTAACCTCATCCCTGGTGCACACCTACGCACTGCATTCGACTCTGTGCTAATTCCTTCTGAACTTACTTTGTTCCTATTTTTCCATCAATGCACACTCTGATCCTTCCATCAATGACAAGAAAATATTGCCTATAAAGCATGCCAACCATCCTCTGCAACGTCTTCCTAAACTACTTCAAATACCTGTCTGTTACATTCTTCCTATACTCATGCCATATTCACTGTTGTACTTGCCATCAATGACAAGCATACGCTACCTGTTAAACATTTTCCAACAGTAGGTCCCAAGGTACTAACTAGTTTTTAGGTCTAGTTCCTGGATAATGTGTTGAAGTTGGCATGAATAGACTTGTTGCAGGAGGGCCTTGATGTATCCCCCATCAATGACTTGAAACTAACACAGAGATGTAAGTTGGTAGGTCAAATTAACATGGACTGACATGGGTGTTTGAAACAAAAGATTTAATATGGTGGACTCTTGAGGCAGATACTTCCCTTGAACACTGAGGCATAATATTAGAAACATGACATGGAACAAAAATTGATGATGCAGTGGATACTGTGACTTTCATCGGGTGACCCAAAGGAGTAAAGAAACTCAGAGGATTGGTTCAGTGCAGAGGTTCAGCGGATTAGAATGTGTGCAAAGACAAAGTGTCGTGTTCAAGGGTGACTGTAAGAGTTACTGGTAATGTTCTCAAAAACTGCTTGGCTTGCTTCCTTCAATTTTCCCCCCATCCAGATAGACGAGTACCTCATTTTTATTTAACAAGCTAGATGAGGGTAACACATGATCGATATAACACACCTTCGATAAGTCCCTCTTCCTTTATTTAACAAACTGGAAGAAGTAAGGGTTCGGTCCATATGGGCCCTTCAATGTATGATTGTTTAACTAGTCTAGAGAAGGTAAACTCGGTGATTTTTCATGTTTAGAGAGTTTGAAAAGAACTTAACGACAACTCCAATGTTGTCCTTTTTCATAATGTTAGTATTGCGAGGCCGAAAAAGAGATAAATTATCACTCAAAAGATACCCTTTCAAACCTTGTAACGAGTGGGAAAGGAAGAAATATCACTCGACAATCTTTTCATGTTTAGAGAGTTTGAAAAGAGCTTAAAGACGACTCCAAGGGGTTCCTTTTTCGTATAACCTTTACGAGCCCAAAAAAGTGATAAAAGTCTAATCGGTTACATTCTCATGTTTTTGCGAGCACGAGAAAGAAGAAAGACTAAGCTCGGTATTGGTTTCATTTGTATACAAGATTGAAACAAAATTAAACTATGCTTGTCAATTCCCAACGTAATTTCCAAAGGTTGGGATACCCATGGATGATTGGTACTCTTCCCCCAGCTTGAAAAGCTAGTGGCGTAACTCCAGAATGATAATCAAAGATTGGAGACATGCCCCCCAAAGTTTCAATTCATTCACCGACTTTGAGGTTGTCACCAATTTATCTACTAGATGGAGAAAAAGGATACAGGTGGATGAAAAGAAGGTTCAAATACAAGACCTAACGAAAGACTTGAATTGACATCTACAAGATCTAGCTAAAGTCTTGACTCAATTGGAGAGGTGACTGTGTCATTTTTTAACGAGCTTGTTACAGGAAAAGAACTATGCTCAAGGCTCCAGTTTCAGTCTCCAGATTTTTTGTTTCATTTTTTACCGAGCTTGCCACAGAGAGGAAAACTATGCTCATAACTTATGTTTCATTTTTTAACGAGCTTGCCACAGAGAAGAAAAAATATGCTCATAACCTCTATTTCATTTTTTAACGAGCTTGCTACAGAGAAGAAAACTATGCTCTTAGTTGTTGCTTGATCATGGCTTCCAAGAGGATAATTCTCTAGAAGGGCACCATGTCAAAGGACAAAACTCATTCATGGCATCCAAGAGATCTTCACTGAATAGAAGAACAATTATTTGGAAGGAATACATGTCAAGGGTCTTGACAAGGGCGAGGAGATCAAGATCCAATAGCCCTATCGAATAAATCACCATGTCAACTATCAGATCTAAGTCCTCAGAGGCTGAGCTTACAGTGAGGGGTTCATCTTCATCGACATCTGAAGACATGGGAGATAACACCACATAATTGACCTGTGGCAGGGGCGATACCATTTGCATATAAGAACCCTTTAGGGAGGTCATTGGGTTGGTAATCAAGTCAGGACCAACACATGAAATTTGATCAATAGCCACAATTATTCCATTGTGAGGGAAAGATATCACATGAAAGATAGTGGACACAATAGCTTTGATAGCATAGAAATAATCTCACCCAAGGAGTAAATCGAAATCCAAGGGGTCCTGGAATACCATAACATCAATGAAGATAGTTTTCCCTCCCAAAGTTATGGGAAAATGAGGAAGGATCCCTAAAGGGTGACTGGTTCTTCTGTTAAAAGAGAATAGATTCTGGGTAACCGGAACAAGGGGAGGATAACCCAAAGCTTGCCAATAAATAGAGGAAAAAATACTAACAGACGAACCTTCATCTATCAACGTGTGAGGAATGTCCCAACCACAAACCTAAACTATAATCTTGAAAGGAATGTGAGAGGGAAGACGAGGAACAATTGTCACACCCCAATAAAAAAGGATGGCCTCATTACGTGGAGGGGGTTTCTCAAGAGAAGGAGGAATGCCCCCCGGCATGGTAGATTTTGTATTAATGAGAAAAACGTGGGCAGAATCAGGTTTACTCTTTAGAGAGAGAGTAGGATCGACTGATGATGGTATCAGATCGACCACTTGGGTTTCATTCTCTAAGGGGAGAATTGGGTCGATTGGTGGAAACAGATCAACCGCTTGGGTTGCACTCTTTAATGGGAGAGTGGAATCGACTGGAGATGGGATCGGATCAACCACTTTGTCAACGGGTTCAACTAAAGATGTGACCAGATTAATGACATGATCAACTAGACTAGATGATGAAGGGATCAGAGCAACCACTTTGGCACTCGTCAAAGGAGGAGTGGCATTGACCATGTTGTCACTCTTCAGATAAAGGGTGGGACTAACCAATGATGGGACTGGATCAGTCACTTTAGGTTCACTCTATAGATGAAGAGTGGGGTTGACTGATGACGGAACTGGATCAGCTACTTTGGTTAGTGGTTCAATCGAGGATGAAAGTAGATTGACCACCTGATCAACCGGACTGACCGGGGATGGAACTGGAATGACCATTCCATCAACTAACGATGGTTTGGGGGAAATCTTACGATAACCAAGTGGAAGTTGAAGCTTTTCCAAAAGAGAAGAAGCCTCTTCCATACGAGGACAAAGGTGAGAGTAATGATCACCTTCGCATAACATACAAGGAAATTTGATAGTTATCTTCTTCTTACCAACCTTAACATCACTAGTTGACAGGGCATCACTAGCATGTTCAACAAGAGTTGATGATGTGAAGGACCACATTTCTAAGACCTTGGGAAGACCAGGGCAATCCCTCAAAAAGTGGTCACCTTTACAAAGACTGCAAGGTAATTTGGGTTTCAAATTCTTTGTTTTAATCTTGTCGACCTCATCAACACTTCCAGTATGATTAATAGTAGTTGGTTGCTTGGATCCAACATCTGATGTGGTTGGAGGCTTGGTCCTTTTTGGGTTCTTATTCTTCTTCTCTTTCTATTTCTTCTTCTTCTTATCAACCTGGCTACTCACTTTAGAGCTTTCACTAGGTGAAGAAGGAGAAAGGGAAGGAGACTTAATGGGTGAAGAAGGAAAAAAGTCGACATGAGGTTGATGTGTGAGTGGTGTACTTACATCCAAAGAATTAGGTGCAGCTGAAGTACTGGGAATATTCAAGATCCCCAGAGTGGAGAACAACCAAACTGATAATCCGATGGTGAGTCCCGGAAGACTTAGTGTGGCAATGTACAGAGGACCAATGTTTCCAAAATAAGGAAAGGTGAAAGGTTCCCCAGGACAAGGGGTTCCTCCATTGGTACTCCCAGGATTTGATGCCATTAATAGTGACTCAACCTAAGGTCTACTAAGTAAAACAAACAACACATGCTATGAATCTAAGAAGCAAACAATCAAACAAAACTTCCCAGAATGAAACTACTAGTTGGTGATGAAATCCAACGTCATGATATCAATATAGGAAGGGATGGGGATAGAGAAGGTGGATCAATTATGTTGGCGACCTACTTAACGGACTTACGCCTTGGTGCAAGATTCCATGTAGTAATTGTGGATTTACCCTCCAAGGAGACCGAGTGAATTTGACCAATGTTTGTTCCAGGTACAGTGAGACTTCCCTTCACCGTCACCTTGTGTAAGATCCTGAAGATTATGGCTACTAAGGTCACCAACTCATAATCATCCCCTGGGTGGGTACAGTCAACAGTCTAGTCCGAACGTATAGGCAGGATAAAAAGTATGAAATCCTTCAAGAGAACAGAGGACAAGTGGACTAGTAGAACTCCAGAGGACGTCGAACGGATTCAAAGTTCACGAAGCATCGAGACCAAATGAAGATAGTTGAACCTCAAGAAGAACCCCCATTATACGATCTGACTACTATGAATGATTAAACCACAGAGGGATAATATATGTAACTCTCCCAAATGTAACCTCGTGCGTAACCCCTTTGTGAGAGGGGGATCCCATAAATCTTATACGAAAATTGGATTTTCTCTCCTTATCGCAAGATGCTAAGTTTGTTTGACAGCTTTGGAAAGTTATCCTTTCAACCTATTCCAAAGCCCTACACATTAAGCTAATGTAGGTTTGCTAACAAAAAAATGTAAAAGCGTCTGATAAATTTTAGTTTAGTGCTTGATTTTAAGGTTGTTGTTTACTCAATAGGAAAATGGAGTGGACTAAATGATATTTCGACTGACTCTAAACAATGCAAAGAAATGAGAATGCAAATATTTCACTTCGATGAAAGCTATATTATGAGAAGGAGAAAAATTTTATCATTCCCAAATGCATAATGTCCCAAAAAAATTATTAAACTCATCAATTTCAAGATCTTTAAGAAATGAGTCAAATATACTGTACACCAATACATGATTGTTCGCCCCCTCGACCATGAGGGGGGAAATTTTTGAGATTTTAAGACTAAAAAATGCCAAAAACCATGCAATTTCGCTACTTCAAATGCAAACTAGTTTCACTACCCAAAATCAAGAATGCATCTATAATAATTTTTTTATTCTAATTTATAAATAAATTAAATACAAATCCTTTGATTCTCTACTACTTTCAATCAGGAGAAAGAGTCTTATGCAGATGCAAAGACACGAATCAAAAAGGCTTCAAACAAAGCATGCACTCAAAGCAATGAGAACTGAAAGAAAACAAGTAGAAGCTTGTTCTAACAAGAAATCAATCAAGGATTTTACAACCAATCAAGCATTCAAGGAACACAAGAAGATGCAGAGAATAATCCAAGAAAAGACAGGGAGAAGGAGAAAATACCTAAATTGTCTCGACAAAACAAGCAGCTGGAAAGGGCAATTTAACATTTCTGAAAAAGGTTTCAAGATCCAATAAAGACAATAGGGAGTTATAAGAATCCAAAACCAATCTAAACAACTTCACAAACCAACCACAGACCCTGGGTAAAGACCTCTGCAAAACAGGTTGCAAAAGACTGAGCAAAAGAAGGAAAAAACTCCCAAAAAAGAGACTAACGCTCCATGTCTCAAGGGGAAGGAGCATTTCAAATCTCCCTAAAAAACTGTAGGGGAGCATTGGCCAAATATCAGTGCTATGGTATGGCCTTTGGGGAGGGGGGGGGCACTATTCCTCCTAGAAACTCAGAAAAAGAGCCAAAAAATGCAAAAAAACTCACCTAGAATGCATAAAAATTGGTGAAATTGCTAGTGAAGTTGGGAGAAAGGTAATGGATCATGAAAAAACAGTAAAAAATGATCTAAAAGGTGGGAAAAGGAAAAGGAAAGACAAATCAATGTCACTCCCCAATGGAATCACCAATTTCTGTTACAGGAGAATCCCCCCGCGGACAAGTGGGTTTCCTCTTGGATACTAGACCCCTATAACCAAGACAAAAAATTGCAAATGTTGGACACTGAAATTCCTTCTAACGAGGCTAAACTAGTCAAGGAATACCTTTAATAACATTTTTCCTTGCTCGATCTAGGCTGATCTTGATCTCCAAGTTCTTCAGAAGGTCCTGCAATCCAATGAGCAACAACGACAAAAAATTCTTCCTATTCTACCATGGTTAGATTCATAATAGATCTATCAAAAGAATAAGTTCATGAAACATACACAAACTTAAAGGAAACAGGCCAAGCACATATTTATATTAATGAAAACAAAAAAAAGTACTTACAACCATAGATGTAGATGCAATAGCTTCACCAAGCTCTCTTTTTCCAGACCCTTGCTCAAACGTTCCACGATCAGAATGACTGTAGCCTTCATTGATGAATCTCCCTTATGAGATCATAAGTTGTATACCTTGCATCTCTCCCTTCCTTATGAGATCATCAGTTAGGTATTTCTCAATCTCTCCCCATATACTTTTCAGAATGAGGAGGCATCCTTATATAAGCTTGGAGAGGCCCAACCACCTTAGAGATTCTTGGGATAGGTTGAGGATATTTCTCCATCAATTGTGGATCCTCCCTAAGATACAACCTTGACCTCATATTCGAATCCAACTAACTCTAGAGATGAGGGGGATTTATCTCTGATTTTTCTCAACAGCCCAAGATTTCCTCAAAAAAGCATAGCGCTCCCCAGACTGGTTCACAGAGTGCTACAATGCTCCCCCAAAGAGGGTTAGGGAGTGCTAGCACTCCCTTCTAGTGGGTAGGGGAGCGCTTCCCTTCAAAATTGATATTTAAGTGGTTTTTTCCACGACAAAAGATTTGTACTCTTCATTAGATGATTTCTCCTTCTTTAACTAGTCTCTGAGGGTGTCTTTCAAGTGTTCTTGTGATGTCGTTCAAGACACGACATAGGCAAGGTGACTGTATGATGTTTGTGACACTTGCGACACTTATGGTCAAAATGTGACACTTGCGACACTTATAATGACGACAATAGGTCATCACTGAAATGAGTAATTTTGATGTGTAACACTAATATACCATCATTCTATATCAAGGGTAGTTGTTTTGTTAGTTTTCTATTAAATATTTACATCGAGGGTAGTTTTCCCCTTAAATATTTGAAGGGGGGGTCGATTAGTTAACAATGAGTAGTACAAGTCCCAAGTAATTTATCCTTATCAAAAAATCTTTCACACTTTTGTAACTTTATATTTACCACTTGTGGCTTGACAAAGCGAATAAATTTATTCATAAATAAATTTTACATCCAGTGATTTATCGAACAACTTTATGAATGTATCAGTGTTGTTTTTTTTTTCAATTTTTAACTATTATAAATGATCTTGGCTTCCATCAATGCATCTTTGAAACCCTTGGGTTGTCAAAGGAGGTTTGCATCCCTTTTGTGCTATAATAGAACAAAATCTGATGGTCTCAACTTCTTGAAACCCTTGTCCTCTTCCACAGTTAGTGAAGGTCTTGGATTATTTTTATCATTAAGCACCCTAAAGCAACAAGTTATGCTTGGTCATAGCTTGGTATGCTTGTAGGAGAATAATGAGCATTGCAAATCGGCTCCAACTTCACTGGGATTTGGTTGGCATGTTGGACCAAAATTCCATGTTCTTTTTTTTTGCAAAACCCAACTTAGACTAGAGAATGCATCCAATTGGACTTGCCTTGCAGTTTATTTCCTCCATCTGAATGGTCATCTAAGTTCAAACACTGTAATATAAATTGTGATACTTTATGTTAGGTGGAGATATTCATTTTCTATAGTTGTAGTAATGATTCATCTGAAGCTCTTTATTGAGCTTCCTGTAGACAATAACCATTACCTCCTTATTGACCCATTCATCTAGTTTCATGAATCGTCCTCAGAAAGAATATGAGTTTTTAGACCTGTTGAAAAATCAACATGCCTTAACCTAGTTCTGAAAATAGTTGCTATAGGATTTTATAAGAAAGTAAGAATAAATTTGAATTTTATATTTTATGGTGTATGCTTCTATAAATTTTCATTATACGTGAAAGTGTATTACTCAAGAAAGGAATTAGATGTTTTAGACTGTATACTTCATACAACAAGCATGTTGAATGTTCCAAGTTATTCAATTCAAAATTTTGTGAGGAAAATAACAAATGCTTTAGCACCTTACACTAAATGTTTCTCAATCAAAAATGAAAATTCACAAGCCTCCCTAAGTTAGGGCTCATTGCCAAAAATCCAACATGGAGGGGTGAAGGGATTTCAAGTTACAGTGAGAATGTGGATGCCTACCTAGTACACAAAATTAGGGTTAGTTTCTAGCTATCTTATATTGAGAGGTGAGTGGCTAATGCATAGCTTGAAATCCACAACGATTATGTGAATGTTTGATGAGCATAGGTATTTTATAACACACCAGAAAATTCTTTATGTAACTTTCTTACTCAACAAAAATTTTGGATTTTTACTCGGTGAAGTTCAAGTTTTAGACTAACTTCAAACTTACTCGACACCCAAATTCTCAAAAACTCACATCTACTAGAAATAGATAACACCAGTAACATTTACACATCCAAAAACAATAATCAAAATTTTTTACTGACTTTTAATTTTTTGTAATCAAAACATGTGTGGGCAACACACATGTTTTTTTGTACTACTGGAAGGTCGATTGATTAGTTTCATCTTACCTTTGTATTGTAATGTAGTATATAATTTTTTACAATAGCAATCCCAATGGGTTTTTTCCATCATAATACAAAAACTACCTAAGAATTCTCATGGAGCGAATAAATGGCACAAGAAATTATCAAATACTCTAGCTCACATTGCTATAAAAATCATAGAATTTCATTGTTGACATATTGAATGTAAAGAATTGAATGGATATCCAACACACACTACAAAATTTGGAATGCAATTCTGGAACATACAAAAAACCAACAACATAATGGTTACAACAAAATTACTCACATGCATTGCTCTTTGAAAGTCTATAGAATCAAAAGAACGATTACTTTTGTCATTTGGAAGAAGTGGTGTGTGAACTATTGACTTAAAATATTGAGAGATTAGTTTAGGCTTGAAATATTTTTCAGATCTTTTATTTATGTGACCAACACTCATTTTCACATATGGGAAAAGGATTTGGGGTATATCAGCCAAGCTAAGATGCCCTTACCTTTAGAAATAGTCTCTTGTTTTCTTATTCTATTGTAACTTCATTTATTTTGGGTATTGTAGCTTGTTCAATGTTAGAAGTTTATTTCTAAATGCCTAATCAAAATTGTTTTTTTTTTTTCTCTAGGTACTTGGAAGCATATAGAATGGTGTAGAAGTGGACATTATGCATTGAAGTGTCTTGTTATCCAAACTCGGTTCAAGCAATTATTACATACGTCCTTCACAACATGACACTAAATCATGTCCTCCATACTAAGAGATAAGTTTATGGAAATACTACAAATAACGAAGAATAGTATATTGCCCTTGTTGAAGGGCTAAAAGTGGCAAAAACAATATGTTGTCAATGATATTTTTTTCTTCACCAACTCATAATTGATATGCAATCAGATGAAAGGAATTTATCAAGTTCGAAAAGACAATCTAAAACCTCTTCATAGAGAAGAAAGAATTGTTGTTGCTCAATTTCAGTTGTTGCTCAATTTCAGTGTTTTACCATAAATTACCATGCAAATATTAAGAGGATGTCAAGTAATCTAGTGTTGGGAGTAGTGTCAACTGTAGCTGAAGGTGTCAAACATGACTTGGTATCACCATCTATGCCAACAAAATTCATTGATGGACATCAATGTAGATCCCTAATGTGCGGATGTTTTCTTGTGATGGTTGTTGTTGTGTCTCTAGTGACATGTTTGTTTCACTAAAGAAGAACCCATTACTCTACTACATTTGTCTCAAATTGTAATTGCTAGGGTCTCTTGTAAGGGTGATAAGGTTGAACAAATCTTTGTATAATTCCAAAGTTATCTATATGGTTCATGAATAAATAAATGAGTGTTTTTTAACCTTAAGCTTGTATAAACTTCCATTTGGGATTGTACTTCAAGCCTTCTAACAATTTCATACAGAGGAGTTCATATAGCATTCCTCAATGATATATGAAAGATTACTATTTTGT